>APFE030039758.1:121133-151175 GCA_000404065.3 Pinus taeda | reverse complement strand
AAATGATGAATCAATAGCAGTGCATCAACCAACCTATAGATCCATGATTGGAAGTCTACTTTATTTGACAGGCACACGACCAGACATCATGTATGCAGTGGGAATAGTTGGAAGATTTCAGGCAAATCCTAAGGAAACTCATCTTCAGGCAGTAAAGAGAATTTTCAAGTATCTTCAAGGAACTCAAAACTATGGCTTATGGTATCCTAGAGATACAGATCTCACTCTTCATGCTTATACAGATGCAGATTGCGCTGGAAGCGTGGATGACAGAAAGAGCACAAGTGGTGGTGCATTCTTTATGGGTTCCAGATTAGTATCTTGGTTTAGCAAGAAACGGAGTTAATTGCCTTGTCTACAGCGGAAGCGGAATATGTTGCTGCTGCATCTTGCTGCACTCAACTCCTTTGGATGATGCAGACCTTGCAGGATTTTCAAATCACTTGTACCCCACCTATCTCTATCTTATGCGATAACACAAGTGCAATCAGCATCTCAAAGAATCCCGTCATGCATTCAAAAACCAAGCACATACCAATCAAGTATCATTTTCTCCGGGAACAAGTGCTTGAACAAAAGGTCAAGTTGGAGTATGTTCCTTCTAAGGAACAAGTTGCTGATATTCTCACCAAACCATTGCCCAGGGAGACTTTTGAATACCTCAGGAAAAAGCTGGGGGTTGTTGATGCATCATCTTACTGTTGAGACTCTTCTGATTGTTGGTTGTACGCATGATTCATCTGGGGTAGATGCGTACATGTGCTAGGTTGCGGCACAGGTTTAGGGGGAGCATATAATGCATTGTTGGCATTATGGAGGATGTACAAAAGGAGATCATGGGAGCTGGTCTGAATATAGCTGCAATATGTCTCTATCTCTTTCTTGGTCATTAATGGTGTGTGATGGATTATGGTTCTTCTTTGCAGATCTGGTTCATATTCAGGGGGAGCATGTTCTTAGGGGGAGCATAACCCTTTTCCCTTGATGTCAAAGGGAGAGAATGTCGCTGAAGTTTTTGAGGTTGCCATCAAGTCCAAAGTGGGAGATTGTTGGCATTATGATACATATGCTGTACTTGATGGCAACCCATTCATCTTAGATAACAAATTATAGTACAGAAAAGTTCACGGAATTTTATGCAGAGAAAAGTTTATTTCATGTGGAGAAAAGTTCATAGAATTTTATGCAAATAAAAGTTTATTTCATGTGGAGAAAAGTTCACGTAATTTTATGCAGAGAAAGGTTTATTTCATGCGGAGAAAAGTTCACAGAATTTTATGTAGAGAAAAGTTTATTTCATGTGGAGAAAAGTTCACACACTTTCATGGTTGGTTCATGGTATTAGTCTGACAGTTTTTGATCCTATGGATTTGGACCGTGGTATTGCATCCAAAAGTGTTGACCCCAAGGATTGGGTTCATGGTATTGTGTTATTATGGTTTTGGCCCATGGTATTGGTCCATGATTTGAGGAAGAGCTTGCCTATATAAAGCAAAGGATATCATTTGGCTTGTGTATTCTTTTGGGTTGAATATCTTAAGATCGGAAATATTGGGTTATTGTTTCAAAAGATCGATCTATATGAAAGTGAAGTGAAAGAAAATCTGTGAAGGGTGATCTCTCGAGCGCTGCAGCTGCGAAAGTGTGGAGGCACCACAGAAGGCGCAGTGCGGAGACGCCATAGAGGCGCCACAGAAAGCACAGTGCGGAGACGCCATAGAGGCACCACAGAAGGCGTAGTGCGGAGAAGCCACAGAAGGCGCAGTGTGGAGACGCCACAGAGGCGCCACAGAAGGCGCAATGCGGAGACGTCACAGAAGGCGTAGTGCGGAGGCGCCACAGAAGGCGCAGTACGAAGGTGCCACAAAAGGCACAGTACGGAGACACCACAGAGGCACCACAGAAGGCGCAGTGCGGAGACGCCACAGAGGCGCCACAGAAGGCGCAGTGCGGAGACGCCACAGGCCAGAGAAAAGGAAATTGCATATCTGTCTTAAGATCTTTTGTTGACTGATTTTTTGTTGATAAGGTATTCTGGGTTTAGTTTACTGTTATTGTGGATCTGGTTATCTGGGTGACTTACTGGTACTTGATGATCATTTGATATTTATGGATCCAGTTTGAAAATTTATGAAAAGTGGTCCTTGAAAGAAAAGAGTAGGGGGTTGTAGCTCCCTTCCAGGAGAGACTGGAAAACGAGAGAGAGTTGTAGCTCTCTGCAGGTTGCAGCCTGCGTACTGGTAAAGGACTGCACCAGTACAAGACCATTGGTAAAGGAGCTTCTAATTTGAAAGAAGATAGAGACATATTGTAGCAGGTGGTTTTCACCCACATTGGGTTTCCACCTTATATCTGGTGTTCTTTGATGTGACTGTCTGTTTTTCTTGCTCATTATTTTATGGTACTGATATGCAAAAAATAATTCAAAGTGTAAATAAGGAAGATTTGTTAAAAGAACTAGATAATACTGATTCACCCCCCCCTCAGTATTATTTTCAACAATAACCACCTCCACCTTATGTACCTCCTGTTTCAGGTGGATCTTATGGTAGTACACCTCAATCTCATGCTACGAGAGTTAGTCAAAATGTTGGCATTATACCTTATCCTGGTGGATCATCAATTTCGTCTGGATCAGGCCAGGTCCCGTATCAACTACCTCTTTTGGAATATTCCCTACCAACAACCATACCCTCTGTATGGCTCTCAACAACCTCAAAATCCACCCTTTACTCAACAAGCATGTCCCCAAATGCAGCCTAGTTCAAATCCCTCATTTGGGGCATCTGGTCAAATTCAAGTTGGAACTTATTAGTACCAACCTAGAACTTAGAAAATTCCACAAGGAACTTTTCAAAAAGCAACAGACTTATGTACAACAACAACCTTTTGTACAACACGAACCTTATGTACAATAAGGGCATTACCAACAATCGTTGCAACAGCAAGGATAGCCCTTGCAGTAGAAAACCAACCCTTATATCAACAAAGTCAGCCCCTTGTAGCTAGAAGGTCAACCCCTATAGCAACAGGGCCAACAATGTGACTACCAAGGTCAACAATTGCAACAACAACCTTATAACACATATGCCTCGCAAGTTGTTTATCCACCTTATGGTTCTCAATGGCCTATGGTAGGTCAATATCAACCTTACCCTGGTCACCTTTGTGGGGACGAAATCCACCTTTGTATGGTCAAAATACACCTTAGTGGGGGGAATATCAAGCTCCTTATGGTCAAAATCCCACCACTTTGGGGGCAGAACCCATACCAACAAGGATGGAATCCACAAATTGGGCCTTATTAAAGGCCTCCCATGCCTTTCAACTTACAATAATGACTTACCATTTATGGTGTTTGTCTAATTCCTAGGTTGATAACTCTGTTCATCTACGTATTTTTCAAAGCACCCTTACGGGTCCTTCCATGAAATGGTACATCGAGTTGCCTCGAGGTTCTTATCAAGACTTCAATTCTTTGGTAATGACCTTCCTTACTCACTTCCAATTACTGGTTCGCAAGGAAACCGATACCCATTTTCTTACATCTTTGAAACAGAACACTGCTACCCATATCTTTGATCATATCCATGAATGGAGACGTTAGCATTGCCTTATCAAGTTTGATATACCTGATGTGTTTTTAACTAAATGGTTTACCAAATCTTTTGTCAACAAAATTGTTGTAGACATAGCTATGGGAGGTTGTGTAACTGAAGATCAAGCCATTTCCCATGTCCAATATTTAGATTTGGTGTATTCTCAATATGAAATGTTATATGATCTCTTGTCTGATGCTCTGAGACAATCTATGGATCCAGCATCATCTAAACCTTTGGATGTACCACCTATCAATGGTATTATTGGATCAATGACTCAAACTTCTAGTAAATCTTCTTCAAAGAAAATATTCGTTTCAAATTTTTCATACAATCCTCCTTCGAATCGCTCTCCAAATCTTGGTAAAACATCTGAGGTTAATCTCGTTCAGTCTACCATGGAATATAAAGCCTCTAAAGGTAAAAATGATGGTAAAGGAAAAGAAAAATTTGATACCCTAAAACAGGATCGACCAAAGACATCAGCTAATGATGCATCTAAACGTAAGCCCAAATATCCTTGCCTCATTTCTTGGGAAGATCATTATAACAAGGATTGTCCCCGTCATCCAGAAGTTAGTTTCTTGTTAAAAGGCACTCAAGGGACACCATGTGTATCGAAAGAACCTTTCCCATCACAACATACCCAATTCGTAGAACAACCTCAATCTTCCACATCTTCGGGTTCCAAGTTTACATGAGTGGAATAATGCATATTTATGTTGCCACCTGGTCAAAAGACCCTCAAAAACAGATTGTGGAGAAAGAATTTACCAATACACCTTCTACTTCTACTCCACCCAGTTCTGGTCCTCTTCATATTGAAATACCTAGTAATGACTCTGTTATCTAATTGTCTCCCAAAGGTGTCCTTTAGAAATCATATTACAATTTGAATGCACGAGCTTCCCAGCATTATAATATTGTTGAAGATTTATCTCAAGTGCCTTCTACGATGTTTTCCTTGGAAGTTCTCCAAACTTATCCAACGCAATGAAAAGCATTACTATCCTCTATAGGAGGAATTGACCCTACAGATTCAAATTTGATTATTTTTGACTTAGAAAATCATGTTCCTCCACTTCCCCATCAACTTTTGTTTTTTATCCAAGTCATTATAAAAGGGAATATGATTCATCAGATTTTCATTGATGAGGGTGCTTCCACTTGCATCATGTTTGTTTCTTGCTGGAAAGCTATAGGCTCTTCACATGTCAACTAGTCTCTGAACACCTTAGAAGCCTTTGATGGTAGAGGATCTTGCCCTTACAGTGTTCTCACGAGTTTTCCCATGACGTTGGAAGGGAAAATTGTTGAATTAGAAGTAGAATTAATTGATGCGAATTTCAATTATAACCTTCTACTTGGATGAAGTTGGAATCATGCTATGTTTTGTGTGGTTTCTTCTTTGTTCTGTGTGCTTTGTTTTCCTCTTGAAGGGAAAAGAGTTTCCATTCATCAGCTATCCTTTTTGTCTTCTGGTTATTCGAATGACAATGTGCCATATGTTAGAAATACCAGCATTCCTTATGAGAACATTGGGGTGGGTCTTTCTAAAGACTCTACTCTTATGGGAAATTTTTCCCTCCCACCTCCTCGTGTCTCTTTTGTCAACATGATCTCTACTTTTTACGATCCTTGGATCGTTCCTTCTCGCAATCAGGTTGATTCTTTTAGTGATGTCATGCCACTCAACCCAATGAAACACACTTATCAAGTTGTTTTTTTGGCTTCAACAACCGCTTTTGAAAGTCATACTACTCTTAGTATTCATCTATACACATATTCACAGTCCCATTGGCTTCGTTCATGGGATTCTCCAGATCCCTTGAACGAGACATTTCCCACTGACGAGAGTATCACCGAGGTTATGTCTCTTGAGAAAGGTCCCTAGAATGATGCTCTTCATCATTCCTCGTTTCTCCTAAGTCTTGGAGAGATTTCATCGTGTCTGGATACCTTTATTTCCCATACACTCACACATCCACTTCAAAAACCCATTTTGGTGCATGAATTCTTATCTGAGGGAAACATGGGGAACATCACTACTACTTTTCCCATTGACATTTCGGTCCAACCTAAAATTGTCAAAATATTTCAACTGGGGGCATATTTTTCTCGCCATGAGCTTAAGATTTTCTTACCTTCTTTTATCAGATCTTCTCACCAAATCTTTACCAATCGTCCATTATCGCATTGGGGTATTCATCACATGAGTCATAACCATCACTCCCTTGGGGGGTATGGGGGCATTTTCATTTATGTCTGTTATTCCACTATTTGGCCAAGTCAATGCTTACATGCCATGCCAATAGTGAAACTTCATTTTTACTCTCTATTGATCGATTACCTGAGTCTGAAAATCGGCTCCATTTGAAAAATTTTATGCGTTTTCCGTGTAAACAATTATGTACATTAGTATGTTTTCATTTTGGTGTAGTGTGGTTTTGGTGTGTTAGTTTCCTTTTGCAAACCTTTTCCTCTGCTTACCTCATGCTCTACTTGGTTTGTAGATCTCATCCAACCATTATGTTGATTTTGCTGATGGTGCTTGTTGTAGCGCACAGAATCTATCTTTCACTACATGGGAAAGCTATGACCCTAATGGTGAGTTAGTGAATTTAGAAGGTATATGTTTTGGTTGGATAACTAATAACATTGTCGAATATAGTGTAGTCATCGAACTTTTGTTAGAAGCTATTGCTCTTGGCATTAGAGAGTTAATTGTGAAGCTTGATTCACAACTCATTGTGCTACAGCTTAATGGATAAAATTTAGTTAGAAACCCCCAAATTTTGAGAATGTATTTGCAATTTTGTTTATTGGAACAAGAATTTGATTTTATTACTTATCATCACATTATAAGATGCATGAACACATTAACAGATGCATTGCCTAATTATGTGTTAGATAGACATTTGCGAAACTTGTAAATCATAAAGCATCACATATCATATATGGTAAACAGGAAAACATGTATATGTATATATAGTGGGTGTTTGCAAAATAGTTTTCTACATCAAAATAAAAAAAAATTGTGTTCCAAGACACATGGCTTTATAAGCCTACATAGTGTAGAAACTAAACTAGAAGTTGTCTATTGAACCACATGGTGCTCATGATAACACCAGATAGCCCTAATGAATTGGCCCAACAACCGTCACAATCTTGCGGAAACCAATACAATGTGCCTCTAGAAGTGTAATGGCACCTCATCAATTAAGGCATAATCAAGAATCCCCCTAGTTAAAGCTTCCATGTTGCACTCTACCTCGATGATAGGATCTTCTCTCTCCACATATGGAGGAGCCTCCTCAATCTGGCATGCCACTTGCGTGGCTATTGGAGAAACCCCTAGAGGTATTTCTGGTCCAACACCTGCATGACATTATAAGTCAAATCTTAGTAAACATATACAAAATAAAAATAAAAAACTTCAAAAATATTTTTTTACCTGAATCCATCCACTATGCCCTTGGAGGGAGTGGAAGATATGGATCACCTTGGAAATCCATGCTTGCATGAACACAATTATCTACCATGATTAGTTTTTGATGTGGCCATCCAAAAATGCTGGAGGGAATGACATCTTTTGATTGCCCCCATGTGGTGGCATCAACTCTCCCCATCTGAATAATCATGGATCTTTGGGCACTGGTGGATCCACTTCCAACCACTGATAATGGAACAATGGCACATACTCGAGGATGAACGTCACCAAAATAGATCTGAAACCAAATTGTTTCAAATTCCTAGACCTCTTGCACTTGGTTAGTTGTGTCCCATCCGTTTTGATCAGTTGGATTTCATTAGGCATGCCATAACTCTGATGGAGCAGTTTGTGTCACTCATTCCCCTCGTGCTTGGCACTGCTGGTTTAGGTCTATTCATCGAAATAAATCTTCAAAGGTCATTTACAATCATGTTTTAAGTTTTTAGGTCTTAGGTCTAGGGTTGAGTCGATTTTGTCTTGAAAAGTCTTAGAAGACCAGCAGGCCAGAGGGATGTCTTCGATAGATCATCACTTCAAATAATTTTCATCATTGTATAGCTAAATTAGTACTTCTCTTCAAAACTCTGTTTTGAAGATAAGTCGCCACCTCATTTTTGTAAAAATTGTCAAAATTATCAGTTCTTCAATTGTTCAAGTGCAGCCTTGGTCTCCTTTGCCAAAGCATATCAGAGCTATCCTTGCAAAATTATCATAGAAAATCATTATTTCAATCAATTTTAAAGGGGAAACCAAAAAGGTCAGAGCCTATTAATTTTGAAAAAGTGTCAACAACCAAACATAAGAAAATGGGTTTTCATTAAGCAAAAATCAAAAAAGGAGGCTATATCAAGTCATTTCTCCTCATTTGCAACCCATTCCACATTTTGAGAGCCAAGAGCATCGTTCAAAGGCGATTTTGCAAGTTCGTGAGCAGTTTGGGTCAGTTCAAGGGCGCGCGACGCATCAGGATAGGCGCACGGTGCATCCAAGGCACGTGGCGCATCAGACAACAATTGCCAGTGTATTTTAACACGCGCGCGACGCATCCAGAGTGTGCGGCGCATTGGATGAGGCGTGCGGCGCATTCAAGTTCACGCTCAGACTTGCCTAAAAATCAATCAAAAAACCTCTCCTCACGTATCAATTCAGAGGTAGGCCTACACTCATAGCTTGTTCCTGGTTTTTGGATGGTTTATATAAAAAAATTATGATATATTTGTCATGAAAACCAAGTGTAAAAACCCTCCATGTCCATCAAAGTTGCTGTAAGGATCTAAATGCCAAGTTTGCTGTAGGGTTTTCAAAATACATGTTGCCAAGGTTTCTTATTTATTCCCCAATATTTTTCCCAATAATTCCTCATCAAACCCTACACCTTCCTCCTACTACAACCATATAATCCCTACCTTATTTCAAAACCCTAAATAATTTCAAAATTCCCATGCCCTTTCCCTTCTCTTTACCATTTTCCCATTTTCCTAATGTTTTCATTTCCCCATTTCCCTAATATTTTCCCCTCCTAACAATTTCCTTGTAAATTTATGTCCCCTTGGTCACAACATTTTGATAAAAAGACAAAAAGTCAACAGTCAAATTTTGGCACACGGTTCTATATCAGCATACATAAATATTCCAGCTGTCTTGTTTTCAAAAGAACAGTTCAGAGACCGAGTCCGAATATGAGTAGGAGTATGATAGTGACACTACACTGGAGGTCAATATGCCTAATGTGCCTCGGAGATATCATAAAGGTGGCAAAAGTGGACAACATGTTAGGGAGGAGCCTACTTCTTTGGCTCAATTGCAAGCTTGCCCACTTGCAATGGATTGTTTTCGGCGCCAATCATGTTACCAATATTGTGAGATCATCTCACAAACTCAGCATCATCGGGAACTGGTCCATCTATTTGTCCTTAACCTATAGGATGTTCATGTAAACCTTGCCGGAGTGGATTTCACTTTGTCACCCGACACTATTGCTCAGGCCACCGGGATACCAAATGTGGGGGAGGAATGGAGTAAACGCCAAATGCTGGACATGTATTACTATGAGCCATATATCAAGCCCTGATATATCAGACACTTGAGCGCTGCCTTTCCTTTCAAATTCCTGAAGGATGAGTTTGCTCCGTTGATGAAACTCATCATTCGGTATTTCAGTTGTGAGGGCAGATTCTCACGTCTCTATGCGTACCATGTTTGTTTGTTGATGTATTTCACACGGGTACGTATGATGAACATTTCGTTTTTCATGTGTCGAAACATAGAGAGGATGGTACCTTTAGTACAGAGGAAGACCTCGACACATCAGCACAGGAGCATATATCACTATGCATTGATCAAAATCATAGTGATGCATCAGTTGGCACAGCAGGGTATTGCTTGGGAGGATTTCATCTCCCGTGATTTCTTTTCTGCGCTATAGCCTCCTCCAGAGATCGTTCAAGATGAGGGAGGGCCTTCACAGCAGTTTGACATTCCTGAGACCGAGCATGTTGATGCTCCAGTATATGTGACATATCAGAAAGGCCACAGGGCCTTATTTGCAGCCGCACGACGAGTACTATCTCCACCTGGGGTGGAAGGGGTCTCGTTGACATGATTAGCAGAGCGAGTATTATCTCCACATCATGTGGAAGGGGTCTCACCTCTGTCTTCAGCATAGGTACAGATTCAGGATAGGGGCAAGAGACCCATGGTTGACGAGGGTCCTTCAGGAGGTCAGGATATCAATATCGTTGATGTTGATGCTAGCTCGCCTAACTCGGAGCTCAAGGAGATCATCCGAGAGAAAAGGGACGAGAATTAGTCACTGCAAAAGAAAATGCAGATAGCTAAATGGGTGATCAACTACTTAGAGTACCGCAACAAACAGCTGGAAGATGAGCATGAACTTTATGAGCTGCGAAAGATTCGGGAAGACCAGGAATTGGCTCGAAGAAAACCCGGTGATTTGACACCTATTGATCGGGAATCAATGCTCATCTAGGTGAACACTCATTTGGAGAAGTTGTTGGCGAAAGCAAACAGGGACAAAGACATGCTTCGGCACATGAAGACTCACTATTGGGCTTGCATGCATGTTTGCAAAGCGAGAATGAAAATCCTCAAGAGGCGTTTGAGCAAAGCGCAAAAACAATGCAAAAAGCCTGATCTGCTTTGCGTTTTGGCCGAGGCTTCATTAGCTGAGCATGACACATGATGGAGGGTATTCACTCCAAATTTGGGCAAATTTGGAGAAAATTTTGTCATTTCAAAATTTTTGGCTTGCGAAATAGGTTGTTTGGCTCTACGCGTCGCGCTCAGCGCGCGACCCATAAGATGGGGAGGTCCAAATCTCAGATGGCTTATAGTTTTGGATTTTTCATGATGAAATACACATGCTCAACCATTTCCAAGGCATTTCATCAAGTTTTGGGTGATCAAAAGCTCAAAATCATCATGAAAATCACCTTTCTGCCACTTTTTGCACCAGCAGGAAGTACTTATGGTAGAATCCACTTTTGGAGGGTCAAATGGAGACAAAATTGGCAAATTACACTTGGGTTAGAAATTAGACATCTAGGGCTTTCCGACAAGCCAACCTGAGCTCAATTGGGATGACGGGAAGTGCCCCAGAAGTAGGTGGAAAGGCGCGCGGCGCACAGGGCTCAGGGGTGCGATGCACAGGGTATTTTGGCACAGTTTTCCTCCTCAGTGCAGCAAATGAAGCTAGTTTGTCCAGTTTTGACTTGTGATGGGATTTTTCACCTTATTGATATAATTAATGGAACTTTTTGTTGATTTTACACTTATATACCTATTCTAGATGTTTCATTCATAAAATAGCAAAAATTTAATGAATGAATTGGTTTCCTAGCTTATAGAGGCAAGTTGTTTTGACTGCCTTAATTGTAGTGCTTAGATTAGAATTGGTTGAAACAGCTCCTGGGATGATAAGCTCAACGCCTAGAGGCAAGGTAATGTGTTGGCTTGCCTATATTATGTATTTTCTTAGTCATTTTCAGGGTTGGACTCTTGGGAATAGCTTGATACTATATTGTACATATCTTATCTGCATTTTTGGCAAAGGAAAGACCAGGTTTTTGCGGCACTATTTGGGATCCATGTGGCTTTATGTGTTGATGGTGTGTTTCTCTCAGTAATTGTAAGTTGTGTATGTGTATCATTTTATCTATTGAATCTTTTGTAATTAAACAAATGAAGTGTTAAGGTAGAATCCATGAACTTGCTATGCTCTGCCTTTAAATTTGTTTAATTTTCTATGTTTTCTTCAGTTTAAGGAGAATCCTTGAGACTCCCTTTCTCTCCTTAGCTCCTCACCAGTCTGATCTACCCATCTCACTTGCTTTAAGGCATCAAAACAATTGCCTATCTTGCCCCAAGTAGACCTCTGCAAAAGTTGTGCCTCATGCCCGCACCCAAATTTTCCTTTCCCTTGAATTCAACAAAACCTTTAAAAATGAATTTATAAACTCTTTGTACTTAATACCTAGCCTAAAATTAGTCATCAATTGAGTCATCTCGAGCCTTGTTGATTATCTTTTTCCGAGATCGACCCGGAGAGAGCCCTCTCCTGTCCTCGTAGGGCTAGCTACGAGGCTGAGCGTGGTTTGATGTGGCCTTGAGTCTTACCTTATTTCAGCCTAAGGTAGATTTGAGCACTAACATGCCGGATGAGGATGCCACTTGGGAGAGTGAGGAGATCTTACAACATCCATCACTTTAGTTGCTTGAGAACAAGCAACATTTTGCTGGGGGATACTGTAATATTCCTAGTTAGCTATGGCTAATTGGAATATTCGATTTTGTTCGATTTTTTCCTTCTATAGTTATTTGTAAATAAAAAGAGAGGAAGGGGGAACATAACTCACTTTAGAATAAAATGTCACTTCCTAGCTAGCACAATGTTGCGACTTAAGGGGGAACCAAGGGGGCCACAGGGGGACACAGAAATGGGGCGCACGTAAACACATGGACGGACTGCGTAGGAGGGAAGGAACACATGGCAAGAAGGGGATCACGCAGGAGAAAGTGAACCCATGGATTATGAGAGGCAGAGGATATAAAATAGAGAGGAACCCCCTCATTTGGGATCATTCTGGTTATGAGCATTTGTGCTAGTCATTTCGACTTAGAGCATGCTGGCTATTTAGCTAGTCTACAACACTGTTTAGTGCATTGAGTGTCTCCGTTAAGAGATCTCACCCTTAGTCCTGGGGGACTTCGAGTGCCTATTCAGGCAAGGTATTTCCACTGGCATTCCAGCAGTAGTTTCATCAGCATTTCAGTAGTAGTTTCATCAGCATTTCAGTAGCAGTTTCATCAACGTCTTTGAGGAACTGCACAGAACCCAAAGGGGGTGATTTTCAGGGGTCGGCCATTTCAGAAAAGCTTTCTAGGTTTTTCTGAATTTCTTGAGTAGAGTCTGATTCCAGAGTTTCCACCTTTTCTGAGGAGGGGAGCAACCCCAAATCCTCATCTGATTTCCAATAGTAGTATTAGCATGGTAATTTTCTAGCAGCTGGGATGCAGGTCAATGTGAGTTCATTCCAAGAAAGCTTTCTAGGTTTTTCTGGGTTTCTTGAGTAGAGCGTGATTCTAGATTTTCAGCTCTTTCCGAGGAGGGGAGCAGCCCCAAATCATCATTTGTTTTCTAGCAGCAACAACAGCATAGAAGTAGCATCCACGTAGAGAGGCCATTCTTGTCAGTCTGAGAGTATTTCTTCACTTGCCTTTTGCAAGTCGAGGTGCCATCTATCTAATCACCTCTTGTAATCATTTTATTGCTCAGTATAATAAAATGGCTTAGAATTTCTCGATGCATTTCTTGTGTATTTGCTTATATTTCCGGTTTACATTATTATATGTTGTTCCAATATTATTTTATCACTTCTAGGTTATTATATCATTTGCACATATTTGGTTGGAATTTTTGCTAGGGTTTGAGGAATATTCTGGGTTTGGGATATTACATGGCCCGCCACCATATTAATATTTTTTCTTTTGTTTTTCTAAAGCAAGAGTTGTTTTAAAACTTTTAGAAAATGAGGGTCATTGGGCAAATTAACGAGGCCACAATTTCGACCAATTTCGAGAGCTAGGTTTATGCCTCGGGGTCGATCAGATTGTAGGACACTTAAATGTGGCCCACAGCCCAACTTTGACCAAAACTTTTACTGGCCCGTTCTCCCTCATACGGGCTCTGATTGAAAAACCATTTGCACCTCCATGATCAAGATGAAAAAACATATGCTCTAATCCTGGGTTGAAGTCATTCTAAACACTTTGGTTTTCAAGCGTTCATAAGCCCTCTTTGTCCTGTGTGTCTCTCTGGTATCACCTGGATCAAACCACCAACTAGGTGTCATAACTATCCATCCAAGTATCACAGTTAGTTAGAGTTTAGCCTAATTCAGTTGAGTTTTCGTTTAATCTCACTACAATCATTTATTAGTGATGTCTCCTAAGTAATCTTATTTAACTATTGATAATATTGAGAAGAACATATCTCTACTCCATGTGTTACATTTTTTAACATTTTGAACTACAAAACAATGAGCTCATACCATTAGAAGTTTGATAGTATTTGACCATGTAATCGAGACTCAACATTAAATAATTATTTTATTTATTTGGTCTAAGGCTAATTCAAAATCGACATCAACTATTTGTTTCTAAAAAATAGTTATTTGGTCAAAATTTGAAACCCCCTTCAAACATATAATGTAAAGATATTTTTACTTCATTTGTGGATGTCAAACCAACACTTGTAATAACTCTCTCCATAAATATTTGGACCACAATTGAATAGTTTACAACCATCCTAGATCCATGCTAACTGTAGAACTACCAAATATTGAGATAGAATGAATCCCTTTTGACCTTAATGAAGGTTTTTATCTTGAAAGATTTGATCCCTATGAGCCCTTGGTAGGTCAGGAGTTAAGATGGATCTAGCTTCATTTTAAAACTAATATAATTTATAGTTTAATTTCCATGTCTCATATATCTTTAATTATATTAAGTATTAGTGTTTTGGTTGTTAAATATTATTTTTACAAATTAATATAAATTATAATATACTAATCGTAAATTATATTGAAAAATTTTGAAGATAAAATGGAAATATTTATTTATTATTTCTTAAATTTTAATTTCTAATGTTGAAATTTAAATTAATAAGTATTAAAAACTAGTTATTATCTAAACATAATTTGGCGTAGTCTAATTAATAGTGGAAATGGTATTTTGGTTGGAGTTTGACAATTATTAAATCATTAATATATATAGTTATATTTTATACTAATTATTTTAATAGGCCACACACATAATTTCTATAATAAATATTTTACTCTGTTAAATTTTGATGGTCAAATTGAACTACTCTACATCAATATTAGTTATCTTTTATTAATCATAATTGGTTTTTAAATATTATTAAATAATGTTTTTTAATGTTTGTTAAATTAAATACTATATATAAATATCAATTGTGTCTATAAATTATTAAACCATTAATTTTTAGTGGCTTGATTTGATTGTATACTTTATATTTATTTAATAGATTTGTTTTTCCCCATGGTTTAGTAATTTATATTTATCCAATTTATTAATTTTTGTTTGTTAAATTTTCTAGGATGATGGAGATGAATAATTCTTAGGTGAAATTATTGGATTTCTTTACATTTTACATATTATATTCATATATGTTTTCTATATATATTTTCCCCTTACATTTAAAGATATTGACAAACATTCTTACATTACATCTAAACATCTCACCTTTACTAAGTTGTAGAGGGCCTCTCGACCTAATAAAATATTTTCATTCTTGGACCACTTTATTAACCATAATCTCCATTGGACTATATTAATCAAATCTCATTAACTTATTAGTGGCGTTAACCAATAGTAATCGTAAAGCCACACTCATAAAGATCTGTAGTTCATGAGAAACCTATAGTGTTCCTCTGAAATAATCTAGGTTGACATAAAGGAAAAAATAGAGCCATAATTCCAACAATTATAATATATTTTTTTGGGTGAATGAGGTTTACTAACATTAGGTTTAAAAAAAAAATGGAAATCCATTGAATCAATTATTTCAAGATTAGCTCTCCACTTAATTGTTGCATATCAATGGGTATTTAAAATATCATTGAAACCTTGGGGGGAGATCCTCATAACCTTTAATCAATCAATTAATTAGTTATTGTAGCTATTACACTTGTTATTTTTAATATTTAATGTAAATTATTCTTAATAAACGAAATAAGCAAACTTGCATATCTACTTAACATATTGGGGCATAGAGAATGGTACATGTCAATAGGAATAGAGATTTAATGCCAGCATCATGAGAATGAAATGATCAATCATGAAAATTCGAGCATCAATAGAATGAACTAACCAATCATGCACAATATAACGTGAGAAAAATGATGTAATTCGACGTGTGATATGGTGAATTTCCTATTCACCAATGTAACCACCCCAAATTATTCATATAATTGGGCAGACTAGTTATTCATAAATGTTTGTGAGAATTTCTTGGTAAGGAGGAATTTTCAAACATTACCAATGCCATTCAATTTGTTGATTTAATATTTTTTATGGTTCAAAAAAACTTCATGTAACCCTTCCTTTGTACTAACCTGTTGCCATAATCTTGCATACAACCCTTTTTCTTTAGCGGCCTTTCACCAAGAATTTAGGTATCACATGTCACTTTGTATTTTTGAAGGAAAATCTAGTGTGTTTTATGTGTAGTATTTTTTAGGCACAACACTAATTGTCAATAATAATAGGATTGAGTCCTTAATGTTGGAGAATCTAATTCCAACCACCTCCTAGGTGTTATATCTATCTATACGAGTTTCCTAGTTTAGTTTTAGTAAGTTCAATTTAGTTGACTTTCACTACATTCATGTTGGAAAATGTAATTCCTACTAGTCTCAGTTATGATTTCTATGTAAAGGAGTTTGTTCCTATTCTATAGGAGTGGTTATATCTATATGTCCCTAGTTTGGTGTGTGGTTGATATATTCTCTCAACCAATTGATTTTGTGTCTAAGATAATTTCCCTATCTTGAGACAACACTTCTTATATATATGTAATATCATAATTGATCAATGTGAATAATTTTGCAGTATCAAATTTTATCTTGGTATCAGAGCCCTTACGGGCCTTTGCCCCTGGCCCCTTCTAGGACAAGGGAAACAAAGAGTTTGTTTGTCGATTCATTTTTTTTTGGCTTGTCCATCCTAAGTACAACACTTTGTGTCAAACGTTTGCAGCCTCCAACAATCGTTACTCTCACATCTAGTTTGATTCATATCATCAATGGGAAATGAGTTTGTTCAGTGATTCGTTGCAGAGGTTGCATAGAACTATGACGTGAGGTATGAATTATAGTCCCTCTTAGAGTCCCAAGGCTCATGGATCTATGTGTCTGGTGTGAGATCCAAGGGTTGTATCTAAAGGAACAGTCTCTTGCATTGTACATGACAGGTCCTTTTGTTCTACAGGAAAAATATGGAAATGATAGAATATGCTGACATCTCTGCAAGCATGTTGTTACAAAATAATTCATCGCCATGACACTTTGATCTCTTTGTGGATATTTTTACCGTCCATGAACATGTTTAAACCAGCTCCCTTACAAGTCCAACAACTCAATATATGTTAAAGTTCATGAGAAATTTGGGTCAAATAGATCTCACGCCTTGTTAAGTTCCACTTGCGCCGATTTCTCTAGAGTTTGCCGTTCATGCATTGAAATTGACTCTGGGAACAGCATAGAGCTGCACTTTGTCTGTAACTATAAACCCGTGCAGGTGAATTTTAAAAAGTAAAAAAAAAGTACATTCTAGAAACATAGTTGGTTGAATATTTCCCAATTGAAATCTTCGAGGTGATGAATATTCAAACTATAACCCTCATACGATGCATATCCATCCCTTTTCTCATGGTAATATCATCCTTCATCAACGGAGGTTCATCCTTTTCCTAGGGATATGAAATTTCCCCCTCTTTGATCTATAAAATGCCGAGAGGGTTTACGGATGAAGGAGACCAAAATTTAGATAATTCAAACTTATGTTGTTGGTTTGAGATTGGAGAGCTTGTCATCTGAGGAAGGAGATTAAAGAAATTTGGGAGGGAACTCATGGCATCAAGGTGAAGGCTGTAAGGATCCTCGTATCTTCTGATTAATACAAATCATCATTTTCTCCCATTTATTTTGTCTTTTGGGAATGATGAATTGTTTACATTTGTTTATTATATTTATTAAGGAAAATTCAATCCCTAATTTCCTTGATGATTAGGCTAAGTTGTTCAAATTATTATATCACATGTGCTTTTGAGCCTTTTATAGCTTATGTTTGCAGGTTCTATAAAAAATTGAAGAGTTGAGTCAAGTCACAATAAGAGATCTCCATGAGGAATTTTATGAAATTGTAAGGGGACTGTCCATTGCATATACTACTTATAATTCAAACAAATTTAACTTAGGGAAAGAATGAGTTCATTTGTCTTGATTGTTTCTAGTTTCCATTTAGGATCTAGAGATATTCCTCTTGTCCACAAGAGGGATTGTTCAGTGTAATAAATTGGCAACCATACTGGGGAATGTCTCTGTTCTCATCTTTTTCCTTAACCTTGTTTTCTCACTTTTCTTATTTATCCCGACACGAGTCTTCATTAATTAATGACCTTTTAGATCTGACTATTTGATTCTTGAAATTTTTATTTTTTCTTAGGGTCTTTTTCCCTGTGTTGTTTATGTCTGTACATAGAGCACAACTCTGCACCCTTTTTTCCATACAAACTGAGCGCATGTGCTCTATTTTGTACTGGAAACCCATGCAAGCCTTGAATTTTTTTTAAAATTTCATACTAGCTACAACCCAGACCTGAATTTGGCTTTCTAAAAGTGTCATTTTTTTTTTTGGACTGTATGATGTCTCTTCGAAACTCATTTGATTGCTTCGTTGATGATTTTTTGAAGATTAGGTATTTTTGGAAGAATACCTTAAGGTTTTTCCTAGTTGATTTTTTGATTGACCAAAACAAGTTTTAATGTATTTTTGTAAGTGATATTCTTGTTTTGTTTTGGAGGAAGAGGGGGGATTAGCAGCAGCCAGGGAACTCAGAAGAAGTGATGCAAGGACTCTAAGAGACAGTGCAAAGGGAGATGCAAGGATGACGCAGAGAGGGACCAGAGCCACACAGAATGACGCAGATCTAACGCAGTAGAGAAAGGAAGCTCTCAAGGGTGTCAGAAAGTATTAGAGAAAATTATTAGGTGTTTTCTCCCAGTGTCTATGTAAATTTTTTCTGTAAAAGAAATTATTGCTGAAGATTAATAAAACCCTCCTCTCCTACACCAGTTTTCCTTCATTATGTTTTTCTGGGGACAATTGTCCAAAAATAATTATGTTGATGTGATTGATTCTTGTGCATATATTTGGTTTTGTATAATGGTGTGATATCTGTAGTAGAATTTATTTTAATATTTACTAAAGGGATTTCACAAATAACTTATTTGGAATAATAAGTAGGTGAAATAAATCAGTTGTTGCAATAATAGAATTTGTTTTTAGAAATTTTCACAAATCTAACCTTTGATGAATGGTTGATGTCATGGTGTAATGATGAAGTAGTTGACATGATCATGATATGACCATGATGGATATATGTCTGGTTCTATGATCTAACAAATATGTTGTTGCATGACTCTAGTAAAGAATGGTTGATGACATGAAATAAGTCAAATGAAGTATATTGCCAATCAGATGGAGAACCTCTTCTCGAGAGTCTTACTCTTATTACTATTTGCATTTTGTACTGTTGAAATATGATTTATGTGCATCTGGCATTTTTGATTTGCAACAAGGTCTTAGATCTGAAGCCTGTAGAGAAATTAGGGTTTCTTCTCTAGTCACAGGCATAGAACTGGGAATATTCATCCCTTGACACACGCATGCTAAGGCCCAGGTAGTATTCAGGCAGCCAATGACGCACTCATGCTAACTTGATGAAAACAACCATAGGTTTAACTACTGTTGACCATCAGCTGAAGATTTTTGAAATTATCTAAACTCTGAATCAAGATGATCACTTAAAGGATGTTAGTTGCACAGATAAGTAGAAGACACCTGAAATATTTGAAACCAGGGAAGTTTGAATGTTTATAGGTGACCTTGACATATGTATAGATATGTCATAATGTTTGAAGTTTGTGCTATAAGAGTTTGACATGTTTTTGGCTGATTGATATATATGAGTTGTATGATGTCTAATGATGACCTAGATCTATGACTTAATGTTTGAGATATGTCTTGGACTATAGATCTTACTATGATAGCAAACTTGGATATTGACATGATGTCTAATGTTTTGACTTGACGACTAATGCTTGGTCTTGATGACTATGATATTTGAGCCTAGTGACTTCCTATGACTTGTATTATGGGAATGACTTGATTTATATTGTGTGGTCGATGAAAACCTTTTGGCTTGATAATAGATGATGTCACGACTTGATGAAAGCCCTACTTGTTATCTGGTTCAAAGAACTGACTCTAAGATATTGATAACTTTTGATATTAGTATTGATCTGGTTTCTATACTTTGATAAGCTTATTGAGTTGATTTAGCTTATTTTATTACGTAATAAGGATTTCTGAAGGACTGATTGTTTGGTAAAGTGTTATGGTTGCAGTGAGCATTGCATGAAGCAAGCTCCCACAATCCTGACATGTCCGCATTGAGAGTTATCTGATGAAGTCGGATGATGTGTTGATTCAAGCCTTTACCTCATAAGTGTTCCAAGGTATGACTTTGATTTTGATTTTGGTTTTTATATACTAACGATCTACTTTTGTTAGGTAAAACTCCTCTAATGATATAAGTAAGAGGGAGATGGCTTCTGAAGCTTGTAATAGTGTATCATGGCATGATGAATCGATTTCTGAAGATAATCTATATTGTGAATCAATTGAGAAGCGAACATGCAAATCCTTGGACACTTTGATTTGAAGTTAAATATGTTGACGCGGCATTTGACAGTTGATTGAAGCATTGATGTTCCATTTTGAACATCCATTTGTGTAATGTGCATAGAACCTAAAATAAGTTCATGATTGAGCCGCTTCATACACATTGCCGCCAAGTATCCTTCAAGATGTTTGCATGACATGATCTATTCTTGGTCTAAGATATTCTTCCTATGATATATGACTGTATGGATATGTTGATGTTGATTATTGATGAGCACATATGAATGCTGCCTTAGTATGATATTTGCCATGATGAAGTTTTGTGACACAATCGAAGTTGAGTATGATGTTGCCACCATGACTAGCTATGAGTAGGATGCAAAAGCTCCTCAAAGAGATGTCTGAGCATGATCTGGATATGAGATGGATACATTGCGATAACAAAGAATGGGATCCGATTGGAAGATAATCCCATATACATATATAGTTGGGATCGTGATACTCTCATATATTGAGACAATGCAACTATACGATACAAGCTTAGGATTGTGGTTGGAACCTCCTTGAGAGGGAGGATGATTATGGTATCCTTTTGTGATTTATATGATTTATATTGATTCTCTTACATGATATTTAATTTGATGTTTTGTATAAAGAGGAGACAATTATTGATAGATGATGATTACTGTTGATTTGTGGTAGCATCGGATGTGCTCTAGCCATGAAAATTGGTGGAGAGACTAAAGCACATGAGATATCTATGACCCAGAAATGATTTGGAGTAATTCCACCTAGTTAGAGAGATATTAACATAATTAATATTCTTAATGGGATTCCTAAGTATAAACTTAGCAAAATTAAAATATTAATGGGTATTAATATAAAACCGGGTATTCTTCATTACTTGATAACAATTTGTGGAGTCTTTTTAGTTTTCTTTTTAGCTTAATATTCTTCATCTTCTTATTAATGCATGTGTGTGTACTTCATCAAACCACTACCAAAAACATAGGAACAAGAATACAAGATATTGGCTCTCCGCTAGGGCTAAAACCTCTCTTCTCTTGAGACGAAAACCCTTTAGTGAATTTCTCTTATTGAATCTTTTATTGATCAATGCCAAACCCTAGACCCCTAAAAAGAGTATCCTCCAACCACAAGTCAAGTCTTTCCTTATTTCTACACCCTATTCCCCGACACTTCTCTTAACACTTTCTTCTTCAGCACTTCATCGTCCTCCTTCGTGCACTTCATTCTCTTACTACGAATCTTATCTAGAAATACACCTTCTTGAGTGAGCCTTCTAGCTGAGGCGTTCCTATTATATCCCTTGCACAAGTAGACTACAACGTTGATCAACTGAGATCCTTATTGAGATATGAGTGTATGACAGTGTTGTTGTTCTACTGCCCTATTTTCTCACATGTGAGAGGATTACTAGGTGTTATATACCCTTCTCTCCTTCGCTTGAGTGTCTTCCTCCCACACTAGAGTAGGAGGCCTTGGAGGCCTAGTTTTAGACTAAACAATGAAGAATATACAACTGCGATTTCACTACTGGTATAGTTGCAGACTTTCCTTTCCTTTCTCGCACGTGTGACTATGTATACCCTGGAAAATAGTCATTTAGAATTCGCTATTCTTCCTCCCTATCTCGCTACCTTAGTAGACCCTTTTGCTTGGCTTTCATCATTCTTCTAGTCCTCTTTCTTTTGTGGATTTGAGAGCTGAATTGATGAGTTGTCTTTGATATGGACAACCTCTATAAATAGAGGATTGTCCCTACATTTAGGCTAACTAGGAGGTCGACTAGTCCTCTTAATTGTAGACTAATTTTGAGTGCAGTTTGGTGGCTAATATATTGAGCAGACTTCAGATAGTTTCCATGGTGGTGTAGCATGCTTGAAGGTGCCATTGCATAGGAGTATACCTGTCTTTGCTTGGAGGTTTTCCCTTTGGCTTTAATATATATATTTATACATGGTGTAACATGCCCTTAAGGCCTTCAATATTTTCTCTTGACTATTTGACTCCCTATAGAACTTTGACATGTGTTAGACCTACTTCAATGAGCAAGAAACTCATTGTCATATATTATAAAAATAATATTTATTTTCTTGAATAAGTAAAAATATAAAAAGTACATTTATGAAGACCGAACCTAGTTACACTTCCTTCAACACCATCATGGTCCTAGCTTCACATGTTATTGAGATTGGTAGCTTGGGAGGTACTTCAAACCCTAGGGTACACTGTTGTGGAGGAATTGGCACCACAAAAGGGCTTTGTGGACTAAGTACCCAGGATGGGAGTTTTTCACCCAAAGGAGATGATGGCCATCTTACATGCAATGGACACCTAGTGACCATACTTATTGGGGCGACGTTTCCAAATCTGCACAAACCGTCAAAACCTTAAATATTTTTTGGAGCAACGCTTATCCTCGCCACAACAAAATAATTGGCTTGCAAAAATGTTGGGATATGGTTATGAGATAATTTACAAGAAAGGACATGAAAATGTCATAGCAGATGCTTTATCATGCAAATTTGAGGAGGAAAGCACGCTGCTCACAATCTCCCTTCCCATTCTAGAATGGATTGAAGAGGCTTGCAAAGAATGGTTTTCACATCCTTTGCTCTCCCAACTCATTAATAAATTTTAGGCAGATCCAAATTCCACAGTGGGCTACTCTTGGCAGGATGAGATTCTTTGCTACAAGGATAGAGTTGTGATAACACCAACATCCACCCTCAAAAGTCACATTTTGGTGGAGTTGCACTCATCTCCCACTATAGGCCATTCAGGCTTTCAGAAGACTTATGCTCACACTCGACGTTCATTCTTTTGGAGAGGCATGAAAAAGGACATTCTTACTTTTGTAGCTGAGTGTGATGTATGTTAGTGCCACAAAGTTGAAACAGTCAAATCCCTAGGCACATTACAGCCATTGCCCATCCTACCCTCAATCTGGATGGAGGTTTCTATGGACTTCATTATGGGTCTCCCAAAGTTAGGCAACAAGTCAGTCATCATGGTGGTTGTGGACAGTATTTCTAAGTATGCTCATTTTTGCGCCCTACCCAACCCTTCTACACCAACTTTGGTGGCTCAATATTTCATGGACCAGATCTTCAAATTGAATGGCATGCCCACTTCCATTATGTCTGACTATAACCCAATCCTCACTAGTAAATTTTGGCAGGAACTCTTTAGGCTACAAGGTACCAAACTACAACCCAGTACTTCCTATCATTCCCAAACTGATGGTCAAACTGAAGCAATCAACAAATGTCTGGAGGCCAACCTTAGGTGTTTCACTTCAGAAAAGCAACATCTATGGGTACAGTGGTTACCTCTAGTCGGATGGTGGTACAACACTAACTGTCATGCCACCACCAAAATGACTCCATATGAAGTAGTTTATGGTCAACTCCCCTTTCACCTACTTCTGATCTCCAGGGATGCTCGAAGGTACAAGCAGTGGATCAAATCCTACAGAACCACACAACCATGATGGCCCACCTCAGAGATAATCTCCATCAAGCTCAAAACCGCATGAAGCAACATGCAAATCAACATCGTCCATAACACAATTTCAAGAAGAGGATCAGGTATTTTTTAGGCTACAACCATATAAGCAAACATCACTCAAAGACAAGGGTTGTCAGAAATTACCTCCAAAATTCTATAGACCATATCAAGTACTTCAGCACATCGGAGAAGTAACCTACAAGCTAGCTTTGTCACCCACTACAAAAATCCATCCAATCTTCCACGTCTAAAACCTCAAGAAAGTGATTGGGAACCATTGTCGAATTCAAACTAGTCTACCAGAATTGGATGAGGAAGGTTCAATCTGGCTCCAACCTGAACAGGTTCTTGGCACGGGAGAATGGCACCTGTGTCACTGCACGATCAAGGAAGTCCTTGTCAAGTGGAAATACACCTCTCCAAAAGATGCGACACGGGAACCAGACACTGTTCTTCAGCAGTTTCCGTAGCTTCAACCTTGAGGAAAAGGCTATTTTTATCGGGGAGGGCATGTTAGGGTCCAACCCTAACCCCCTTATTTATGTAATAGGGTCGATTCATAGTTATAGTTAAGTAAAGAGTCAATAAAGCCCATATTAATAATTGTAAGTGGTTGACCTGCATTTAAAGAAGGGACCACAGTTAGTTGCAAATGGGCCACGATATTAGATGGATGGTATTAATACGAACCATGGTACTGACCCATGGTATTGGAAGTACGAATCCTATATAGTGGAACGAGACTCCCCTCAAGGAGTGTCATGTCTTATTATGTAATTTAGCCCAACTCTATTGGAGGTTGCCCCCTCGAAGAGCCAAGTGAACATTGCTTTCCTTTCTGAATAATAAAATACATGTTGTTATTTCTTATTGTTCTGTGTTATGGGTATATTTCTTCACATATTTGGTATTCTGGTATCTTCTCATAGGTCAAGAGAATAACAACAAAAAACCAATCAACCAAACTAATCATACATGCATATATGCTCTATTTAGGGTTTGAGTTGAACTTGATATCCTTGCAAATTTGTTACAAATGTTGGGTCATATGGAGAGATTGTCACCCTAAATAGAATAGGAGGTCATGTCCTCTATAATAGATCTAGAAGATGCACGCAAACACCACCAAATAAGAAGCACAAATGGCCTTCTATAGAGAACCATCAACTTAAGCAAATGAACATAAACATGAATAATACATTAAACATTCAAATTTTATAGGAAGGAAAATTCACTTCAATTAATCAAAAAATAGATACAAAATGTATCCCATCAAGAAATGAGATCCTTTCCTCAATATTGTAGCAAGGTCTCCTTCTCCCAATATAGTAGAACTCTAATAATATAATATGGATACTATATATTTCATCCTTTCCTCTTTGTGAGATTATATAGGTTCATTCTATCCTTTGAAAGAATGTATCTAGACACCTGGGGGCTTTATAAGTTAGGAAAATTATACAATAATGGAACGCTAGCCAACTCATACACAAGTTGGTCAAGCTGATCTCTTTAGGAAAGTAAGCCTCTAGAACCGTTTTTTTCAATTATGATATTTTTCTCAATTGTTGCAATTATGAAATAATCATTATCTCATAATTATAATATATTGGCAAAATAATTATGATAAATTGATCAATTATGTAATTTTACCCTTGGAATGAGTCTCAAATAAGTAAAAGAAAATATGAAAGGGCTAGATTCTAGCTAGTAATTGAGGTAACTTTAACTTGATTTTTTCTCACAATAATGGACTGGTAAATAGGGTTATAACAACATGTTATTGTCTCCTAGTTTTTGGCAAGTTCCTTAGTCATCGAACTATATTCAAATTGTCATTGATGTGACTCTAGCTATGAAACTCATCAAATGTTACACCACAGATCATATTAATCTCTGATGTTCAATTAGCACTTCAGTTACGCATGTAAAATTATTTTAAATAGGATAGTTCCCAACATTGCACATTGTCTAGTCTTACATCAATAATATGCGACACTTCAGTGTGCAATGTTCTACACTTGTAAAATATGCATTACTATTTTTTACTCTTGAGAAACAAAAATAATTGTTGACTACTAACTTGAAATAGAAAAAACAAAAATCTATTGTAGACCCCATTCAATCTACTGTTGGAATTATGGCATAGATTTGGCACAATGACATAGGTTTTGTCCTTGATGGCAACTCACTCAGAGGATAGATCACAGTTTAGACTCTCAAAATGAAGATAAGGAGGTATATGTAGGTCCCTATTGACCAAGTCGCATGTACACGTGGGTTCGCAGACCAAAAGGCACGTATAATGTACACACGTACTTTCACAGAAGGAAAGGTGCGTAAATGTTGGAAAACTTAGTTTGGTTCATGGTATTTGGTCCATGGTATTGTGATCCATGGTATTGGTCAAAGGTATCTTGTCCGAAGTGTTGGCCCCAGGTATTTGGTCCAAGGTATTAGTTCTAAGTGGTTTTGGTCCATCCTATTGAGTAAGGCCTAAGACTATAAAAGGAGGAGAAGATCATTAGGCAAACTCAGTCAATTATTGAATATCTTATGAAGAGAAAGATCGAGAATGTAGGTTATTGGGCATAACTGGATCTGAATCAAGGATGAACCTCAATGCTTGATGAAGGATAAGATCTATTGATGGGTCAAAATATTAAGGCTTGAAGTGAAGTACCTTTGTGTGGTTTCGATATTTTATCTGAATAATTGGCACATGTCATAATCTATAAATATGATGATCTAGGTATAACTGATGTATGTCTAGTTGTAAAGGTTAAATCATCATTTACAGATCTGTATGCAGGTCCACTATAGCAAAGGCATGTATACACGCTGGTTCTGCATATCAAAACAACGTATACATAGGTTTGCCTTGAGAAAAGTGCATATGCACGCAGGTTGGACACATTGAAGTAGTGTACACCTCATAAAATATTATTTAGCTACTTATGTTTGTTGCTGCATTGTTCTAGGTTCTAGCTTGTGTTATAGTTGCTGTATTGTATTTTGGTTACAACATTCTGAGAAGTGATTGTTAGATTCAGTGTTTGTTGGTGCAAAGGATATAGGTTGATGCAGATATATTTGATGTTTGATTGATGTTATTGATGGATCCAGTCTGAAAATTTATGAAACATGGTCCCTAGAAGATAAGAGAAGGTTGTAGCCTTCTGTAGGCCAACACCTACATACTAGTAAGCACATCAGCTAGTACAAGAGCCAGGGGGTTGTAGCTCCCTTCCAGAAGAAGCTGGAGAATGAGAGAAGGTTGTAGCCTTCTATAGGTAGAAGTCTACGTATTGGTATAATGCTGCACCACTACAAAAATTGTAACAAGAAGTTTCTTATTAAAAGGAAGATAGACATGATTGTAGCAGGTGGTTTTCACCCACATTGGGTTTCCACCTTATATCTTTTGTTCATGTGTGTGATTGTTCATTCTATTTTTATTACACCTGGTTACTGTTTATATGGTTCTGATGCACAGATTAAAGATCAACTAACTAAATTATAAGATTGCAAGGTATATGCTAGTTACCTTAAATACAGTTGCGTATACACACAAGTTGCATTAAATGAAGTAGCATATATGAATCTGGTTATGGAAATGAAATATTGTTTACTTGCTAATACTGATTCACCCTCCCCCACCTTAGTATTATTTCCAACAATTAGTATGAGAGAAGGTCCTTTAGAAGAAGCTTCATCACTTGAAGGAAGATCTATCATCATGAGTAACTACGAATTAGACCACCAATATTTGATGAGAGAAACTTCATTTATTAGAAGGTAAGAACTACAACCTATCATCAATCTCTTGGAATAGATGTCTAGGAAATCATGGAAGGAGGATATACATTTCCATTAGCAATTCCTACAGATACGGTAGGTAAAAAGCAATATGAAACCAATACCAAGGGTATCAATTCATCATTGGGGAGTGTGTCACAATCATAATTTGTCAAAGTGATGCAGCTCAAAACCGCTAAAGAAATATGAGACAAGATCGTTCTAAGCTATGAAAGAAACAATTAGGTAAAACATGCAAAACTACAATCTCTCAGAATTCAACATGAAACTCTCAAAATGCACAATAATGAAAGTATAGCTAATTACTTCTTACGTATAGATGAGATTGTTAACTATATGAAGAACTTGGGTGAAGAGATAAAAGAAGTTACTTTAGTTGAAAATGTTTTGAGATCCTTGTCTACTAAGTTCGAATCAAAAGTTTCTGCAATAGAATAAAAGAAAGATCTTCAGAATATTACTATGACACAACTGCACAGAAATATTAACTGCTTTCGAAATGAGAAAAGGAGGTCCATTAGATATGAGAGAAGCTGCATTCAAATCTTCAGTAAGAGAAGAACTAAATGAATCAGGACATATTTTAGAAGGAGACAAAGAAGCAAACATTGTCAAGAATCTTCAACGGGGTTCTGGAAGATTTAGAGGTAAACTACCTTTCAAATGTTTTTCTTGTTGAAGAGTCGGTCATTATGCTGCCAAATGTCCTCAAAAAGATAAGATTGATAAAGGTAAGGAATCTGAAAAATTGAATATAAAACAAAGTATAAGTAAGAAGAGCTACTATATGCATGAAGATAGCGATGGTTTATCAAATAGTGATGAAGATGAAAATAGTAATGACTATAGACTTCTAATGGATTTTGAAGATGATGATTTCTTGGATGCTTTATATGAAGATGATCTTTATGAATAAATCTATAAACTTAAATTTTTTTAGAAGAAAATAATATGATTATAGATACTCTAACATTCCAACTTGCTGAAAGAGAAAAACACAATGAAAAGTTAGAATGTGAAATTGTGGGTCTAAGAAAGGATATTGAGAAAACAAAAGCTCTCAATCTTAGATTTGCTAAAGGACTAGAAACTTTAAATGAAATTATCAAAGTGCGGCATTCTCCTTTGATGAAGATAGGTCTTGGACATACTGAAGAAGCATCTCAAGCACAAAAGCCGTCAACCTCCACTAAAAGCTATCTTGATGCAACAAAGAGCAGTGAACAGTTTGAAATCGCCAACAAAGGCATAAAGCAGATCACCAGGTAAATTGGGTTCAACCTACTTCAAGGATGAATAGAAGCTACAACTAACCGCAGGTAAATCATACTCAATCTGTTTCAAGAAAGAATGTGTTACCAGGAATAGTGTCCACTCGGATGCTGCTATTCCCACTAATATTGGTAGCTATGTTAGAAACAAACAAGTAAAGTATACTTTCGCTTTCCCTTATGAAAATAGATAGGAGTGGAACAAAGGAAGCCAACCTTAGTCTTGCACTTCATTTCATCTCCTTCCTGATAGAGCTTTGCCGCTTCTTCTTTGTCTTCCCAGCTTCAAAGAGCACCTATGGAATAACAGCAACATACTACTATCGAAGAACAAAGATCTATATTCATAAATAACACAGGACCAGATGTGTGTTAACCATACAAATTCATATATAAGTAAACATATAAGAATATGGAGGAAAACTTGAATAGCTTTATTAAAATGAAAAGTAGCAAGAGGATTACAACCATATGTTCTGACCTAGCATCGTCCTCCATCTAGAAAGCCCTTCTTCACCTCAAGTAAAGCTTAGATCACCCAACACTATGAATATACACCAGAAAACCAACAACACTTCTCTATAAGATACAAAATTCTAGCTCCCTGGATCTCTGTGATGAGGGATCCATATATAGATGATTGAAGGAAGGTGAGTCATCTTCTGGGGTCTTGATTAGTGTCCTCTCTCTGATAGTTCCTAATTCCAATTGGAGAATGGTGATCTCTTACTCATCCTTGGTCAAAAACAGAGAGGCAAGTGTCAGAGTGGAAGCTTCTGGAAGATTCCACGATCTTCCACCTCGCATTTTGTCCCTGCCATTTGTCCATTCTCGACCATCACACCCTACAAAGGAGCCATTCAGTATGCATCGAACCTTGTACACTGGGAAGGTGATATGCATCGCACCCTCTGCACTGGGTTTTCAATATGGTCCAGTTTTGACCATTTATGAGCAGTTTTTAGTGGAGAATTTTTGGAAGATGATGTAATCAGCTGACCTTGTTCCTTTAGGTAGTGAAGCAACACTTTTAGGGACTTAGGAGCCCTCAGTTTATGGACATTTATGATTGGGTTTGGGTGCCCAAAAATGTCTATAACATTTGCCCCCTAAAGCATGAGGTCGTTAATCTTTTTGATGTCGGGTGAAATGCTTTACTATGAGAATCCGAAGTTTTTTCGAGCTGGGAGGTGACTTGTAATAAGATACAATACAATACATTATTTTGACAACATTTTTTCATGATCTAGCTGAGGCAGGCATTCCCATGCTCAGCTTTATAAATTCATTTTCATGTACATAGGATAGACAATCGTCT
>APFE030039758.1:2149-118272 GCA_000404065.3 Pinus taeda | reverse complement strand
TCTTGAACTACCATCCGTTCATGTGAATGGTTTTCCTTCTCAAAGTAATGGGCACATTTGGAAGGATCCCTAAAGGTTGACTGTTTCCTTTGTCGAAGCTTGTTAGATTTCTTATTTCAAGCAAAAGCGATGGTGAACCAAGTGCTTTCCAAGCAGTTGAGGAAAGGATACTCATAGAAGTCCCTTCATCGATGATGGTACTAGCCATGACCATTCTGTAAGCTTGTACAATGATTTTGAATGGTACACTAGCTGGTAAACGGGGTTTGCCTAGTAGATCCCAGTCGAAGGAAACGACTAGGTTGCTTGGTGGTGGGACCGAATAGAAGGCCAGATATGACTCTGATGAACTTCCTTCCTATGATAAAGGAACGGGTGGACTACCCCCAAGTTCATCAGAGTCTGTGTTGATGAAAAGAATTTGAACTGTTTCGTTCTCTTTCTCTTCAGTGATGGTATCATTCGAAGATGAACACTCTGAAGGCAAGACCAGGTCAACTGTCGTCTCGAACTTCTGACTTTTGTCTGGTATGGATTTAGAGGGTTCATTTTCAATGATAGATGCTTCAGCTAACCACAATGATGGGCCAGCCAGATTTTCAACTAGTGGTGGACTTGGCAAGAGTTTTTTATATCGAGGAGGGCACCATAGCGGTGAACCAGGACAGTCATCCAAAAAAATTTTAGCCTCATCAAGGAAGGGACAATGGTGGATGACGTGATTGCCTTCACACAATTTACAAGGAAATCTGGGATTCCTTTTGTGTCTAGGTGCTTCACTTTCACTGGTTGATGGTGTGCATTCAACATGATCATCAGAGGTTGACGCCACCAGATTATGCAAACGACAAGAACAGTCCATTAAGATCCTAGGGATGCAGGGAAAATCTCGGTGATAGTGGTCTCCATTGTAAATGAGACAAGGACATTTAGGTTTCAACGGTGCAGTGTGAGGATTTTCGCTAGATGACACTTGGTTGCCCCCTTTCGATTTTGGTTCCATTTTCTTCTTTCCTTTTTCTCTTTCTGCTTCTTCTTCTTCTCAGTTACTTGATTTTTAGCTTTATCAGCTTTACCAACAAAAGAGGAAGGAGGAGAGGGAGAATCAAATGAACTAGAAAGTTGGGAGGCAACTCTAGGGTCATCTAGTTGCTGACTTGACTGTTTAGAAATTACGGGATTCTGAACGACGTAGGTAGAGAAGAGCCAGACAGGAAAACCAATTGTCAACCCTAGAAGTGACAATGTGACCATATGGGGTGCACCAACATCTCCCCAAGAGGAGAAGGGACTAGGATTTCCTCCAATGGGAAATCCTTGGTTGGTAGACTCCATTTTCTCAACATAAAGACCAATGAGGTAATTTGTGATGTTATTCCAATTAAAACAAATTTTAGACGCTTTGACACAACTAGTTTTTCAATTTTAAAGAGTCGAGAAAAAACAAAAGATGACTCTAGTCGCCTTCGATTTTTATTGAGCCTGAAGTGACAAGTGCTCAGAGGACATTTTCCTTTAAGGAGACTGAAAAGGAGCAAAATGGACTTCTCTAGAGATCTAGGTAGAGAGGATTACCAACCAATCACAAAACTACAAAATACTTTTTACGGTACGGCAATCAATCTTTCCGAATGTTGTGTTCAGTGCATTGCGATCGATAGGGCAGCAGACATGGCTTCCTAAGGATAAAGGATGCAGCCTATTGTGGTCTCCCAAAATATACTCGACGGTACGTGGGAGCACAAGTCTGTACTGGCACTTGCCATCTTAAAGTGGAGGAATCTCCCAACCAACAATGAAAAAATCAGTTACCAGGTTTTTACGACGCCGGAATATGTCTCTAGCGTAGACCTCTAGATGTTGTGCGTTAGGTTCCAAAAAGTTGTTAGATTCATTAAATTTATTTTAAGTTTATATTGCTTAAAAATTTTCCTTTCAGGTTCACCGCGTGATGTGTATTCAATTCCTAAAATGTAGTCTAAGATGATAAACAAATGTTTAATCTTCTTTTGACAATGAAAATCCTAGCTACTAAGGAAAGAAAGTTAAGAATATTTCTGCAAAGAGCACAGAGCACATGCTAAATGCACTGTCCTAAATCAAAGCAAGCAGTCAAAATGAAAATACACATGCATGTATTTGTTTTCAGCATTTTTGATGTATGAATGATGATAAGAAATCTATGCAAATTTGAATTATTTCTCAAAGCAACAATACTCAACAAATTTCTTTTCAAAATGAAGTGAAGGTAAGAGAGACACCTTGCGATTTCGAAGTGAAAATTGCTTTTCAACACTTTAAAAGCTATTAATTCAAATCATATGCAATAGTAACTGTATAATTGACTATCAAGAACAATGGGATTGTCTTATAAAACTGAAAACGACAGCTATGACACTTTCAGATCAAGAAACGACAATTCGACTACGCTACCTTTTTGCAAAAGAGAATTGAAAATGGCGCACAATACATAAAAACACTTACAGTTCTTTGCACTATGGAGGTGGAATAATGTAAGAGAAGGGGGTTTTCACAAAGACACACTGACCACAGACAGCAAAACTCCTGAATAGGACTGAAAACAGTGAGGAAAAACAAAATTCTGAAGGTAAAGTGAACCTTCCCTAACCATCACACCTGTCACATTGTGAATTTAGTGTGCAGTGCACCTACTGTACTCGGAAAGTGCAATGCATACAGACTGCCTTGAAGGCAGGGTACAGTGGTACTAGTGCAAGACTTTAAACAAGTTTTTACTCACAATTTGCAATTCAGTTTAGGCATTTAGGCCGACTAAGTAATGTTCAGTATATGTAAAACACAAGGGTGATCTAAAGAGGTTACTAGAGCCACCACTTAGGGCAATTAGACTGTATGCAGATCGATTGTTTAATTCGTAAACAAAACCTGGAGATAGACTGAAGCAACAATGATCTACTTTGCATTTGTATAAAAAATGTAGTTCGAAGGATAGCTAGCTTGGCTTCAGGCTCCGTCTATAAGTTTATAAAGGAAACAAAGATAGGCTAACAAACAATCTAGTCGCTCCCCAATGGAATCACCATTTTGTTACCAGGAATAGTGTCCACTCGGATGCTGCTATTCCCACTAAGATTGGTAGTTATCTTAGAAACAAACAAGTAAAGCCTACTTTCGCTTTCCCTTATGAAAATAGATATGAGTGGAACAAAGGAGACTAACCTTAGTCTTGCGCTTGATTTCCTCTCCTTCTTGATAGAGCTTTGCCACTTCTTCTTCGTTTTCCCAGCTTCAAAGAGAACCTGTGGAATCACAACAACATACTACTATCGAAGAACAAAGATCTATATTCATAAATAACACAGGACCAAATGTATGTTAACCATACAAATGCATATATAAGTAAACATACAAGAATATGGAGGAAAACTTGAATATATTTATTAAGATGAAAAGTAGGAAGAGGATTACAACCATATGTTCTGACCCAACATCATCCTCTAGCTAGAAATCCCTTCTTCACCTCAAGTAAAGCTTAGATCACCCAACACTATGAATATAAACAAGAAAACCAACAACACTTCTCTATAAGATACAAAATTCCAACCCCCTAGATCTCTGTGATGAGGGATCCATATATAGATGATTGAAGGGAGGTGAGTCATCTTCTGGGGTCTTGATTAGTGTCCTCTCTCTGATATTTCCTGCTTCCACTTGGAGAATGGTGATCTCTTACTCATCCTTGGTCGAAAACAGAGAGGCAAGTGTGAGAGGGGAAGCTTCTGGAAGATTCCATGATCTTCCACCTCGCATTTTGTCCTAGCCATTTGTCCATTCCCGACCATCGCACCCTACAAAGGAGCCATTCAGTATGCATCACACCTTGTACTCTGGGAAGGTGACATGCATCACACCCTCTGCACTGGGTTTTCAGTATGGTCCAGTTTTGACCATTTATGAGCAGGTTTTAGTGTAGAACTTTTGGGAGATGATGTAATCAGCTGACCTTGTTCCTTAGCAGTGAAGAAACACTTTTAGGGACTTAGGAGCCCTCAGTTTATGGAAATTCATGATTGGGGTTGAAGTGCCCAAAAATGTCTATAACAGAATGTCAATGGAAACTACAATCACTAGGTCAATAGGTTCGATAATGGTATTAACTTCTTTAATGGAAAATGTTTTTCATGTCATAACTTTGGACAGAAAGCTGCTCAATGTGTTGCTTACAAGACCATCATGACTAGAGAAGCATGAAATCAAAGGAATGTGACAGGGATCATGAAAAGGACCTGCAATAACTTTTTTCTTCTTGAAAATGAAATAGAATTCTCTATCTGTAACAACTTTGATCATGAAGATTTTGAATGCAAGAGTAAATTTCGGCAAAAATCTCAGAAGGAGAAAACTTCATTGAGTCCCGAAATATGGAGGAAGAAAGAACCACAAACAGAAACATGTGGTATAGCCTTGTATGCAAAAGGACAAGAAAATCAATGGTACATCGACAGTGGATGCTCAAAACACATGACAGGTGATAAAGAAAAACTTCAATCATATAATGCCTTAGAAAAGGAAAATAAGGTTTCATTTGGAAATGAAAATCCTGTTATCATAAAAGGTAAAGGTTATGTTCTCTTAAAAGAAAAAGTTAAATCTTGGAATGTTATGTATGTTGATGGTCTAAATCATAACCTATTGAGTGTCAGTCAAATGTGTGTTCAAGGAAATGAAGTAATATTTTGATCAAATGGATGTGTTGTTTGTGAGCTTGATACAGGAGAAATAGTGATCAAAGTCATAAGAACTCCAAACAACTTATGCATACTCAAAGGAGGACGACAACACTGCTATCTAAGCAAAAATGATCAACACTAGCTATGGCACAGAAGACTGGGGCATCTGAGCTTCTCCTAAATAAGAAAAGCATGCAAATTCTAGGTTGTTCGTGATCTTCCTAATATCAGTATTCCAGAAAATACAATATGCAAATCATGTCAATTTGGTAAGAAACCAGGGCGCATTTCCCTGAGAAGGAAGGATTAGCTAGTAAGCCTCTTGAACTTGTTCATACTAATTTATGTGGTCCATCAAGGAAAAAGTCACCTCATGGAGAAGAATACTTTATATTGTTCATTGATAGTTTCTCAAGAAACAGAAAATATATATATCCCAGAGTATTGATGAATAGATTCTTTGGGATCGTTTTGATTCTCATTCCTCTTTTGGACCACTACATACTAGGACCATTCTTGTATAGTATATCAAAAATTGTGATAGTAAACTATCCAGGAATCTTGACTCACACTGGGTTATTCACCTGAAACTTTGTTGAATTACATAGGTGGTCTGCGTAGTTATTTGAGGCACACCATTCTCATGTTTAACCCTACTAGCATAGATGAGGTAAATGTTTAGCCTACACATCTAGAGGCTAGAGGCAAGAATGTGATCCCATAGATTGGGGGATCATCAAAACCCACTGCAAGCAAGAACAAGCAAATGGATTCTTTACAATCCCCATCTTCTCCCTGAAATAAATGAACTTTTTTCTTCCTATGACCTTGGTGAGGATGTCCGCCACCTTTTCTCCTATAGGAGTGTAGCTCAATTGTATCGTTCCTTGTCAGACACATTCTCATCAAGTGACACCTGATATCAATGTGCTTCGACCGATCATGAAATATTGGGTTCTCAGAGAGCTTGATGCAACTCTAATTATCACACATCATCCTGGTCACATTCATCCTTCTACTGAATAGGTTCACAAGAAATTTTCTAAGCCTTATGGCTTTTCACAAAGTTGTGCTAGAAACCATGTATTCTTCTTCAGCTCAGCTTAGAGAAACGGATTTTTGTTTCCTAATGCACTAGGAAGTCATCCCTGATCCAGTGTTGAAACAGTACCCAGTGGTACTTTTCCGATATACTGAACTTCCAGCCCAATTTGCATAAGTGAACCCACTCAGCCTGATGTCATTGCCTCTGGTGTACAATAATCCATGCTCGATTGTTCCTTGTATATACCTAAAAACATGTTTGGCTGCTGCCCAATACGCCCTCTTCGGTTCCACCATGTACTGGCTAAGGGTGTTGACAACATAACAAATGTCTGGTCTGGTATTGACCAGATACATCAGGGATCCTATGAGCTACCTGTACAAGGTGGGATCAACAATTTATCTTTTGATGCAAAAATTTTCTTCTAGTTGGTGATCATTGGAGTAGCCATAGGCCTATAGTCCTGCATCCTGAATCTCTTCAAGATTTATGTAGCATATCTCCCTTGTCCAAGGAAGATCTCACCTTTCTGCTGCCAAACTTCCAACCCTAGGAAATAATGCATCTGTCCCAAATCCTTCATGTCAAATTTCGTGGCTAGATTCTTCTTGCAGTCCTTGATGAGCCTGGATGATCTTGTTAGGAAGAGATCATCCATATATAATACTAGTAGTAGAGGATCATTCTCTACAATCACATAGTAGAGATTAGGATCTACATCACTCTTGAAGAACCCCATCTTCTGCAAGTAGCCATCAATTTGACCATATCATGATCTAGGTGCCTGTTTAAGCCCATACAAGGATTTATTTAATTTGCATACATCACATTTCTTCTCATGTGTCTCAAAGCCTTCTAGTTGTTCAATGTATACTTCCTCTTCTATTACCCCGTTCAAGAATGTCATCTTGACATCCATCTGATGAATCTCCCACCCCATCTGAGCTACAAGAGATATCATAGTTCTAATAGCTGTATACCTAGAAACTGGGCGAATGTCTCTTCGTAGTCTATTCCTTCCTTCTGAGCATACCCCTTTACCACAAACCTGGCTTTGTATTTCTCCACACTGCCATCTGCAACATATTTGATCTTGTAGATCCATCTCAAACCTACCACTGATCTATCCTAATGCCTAGGCACCACTTCCCAGATATCAATCACCATAATAGAGTTGTATTCCTCCACCATCGCATCCACCCATACTTGATTCTTAATGGCCTCTTGAAAAATGGAGGGTTCTCCAACCTGAGCTACTAAGGCCTGGTATCTGTCTGCCTATCTGCGCTCCCTTTTACTATTCCTAGGTGCACCATTGAATTCTTCTGCATCCCGTAGAATCCGTTGAAGTTCCTGGCTAACTCTTCCTCTGGTAGTAGGCACTTCTGTCAGCTCTTCCTCTTCCTGTTATTCCTCTTGTTTTAGAGGAGAAATTCTAGTACTAGCTTCCATTGGTTGAAGCGGTTTGACTAACGACTCATCTTTTGACTGCTCCTTGGAAGGCATTTCTCGAGATTTTCTAAAAGCTCTATCCTCCATGAACTTTACATGTCATCGAACTAATACCTTCCTAATCCCTAGAAGATAGACTCTATATGCTTTAGCATTCTCGCTATATCCCACAAGATATCCTTTCTCTGTAGTTTTATTTAACTTCTTCCTCTTCTCCTCGGGTATATGGAAATATGATAAACTCCCAAATATCTTCAAATGACTAACTTCAGGTGCCTTCCCAATGAAGACCTTCTCTGGAGTAATTTTTCCTAATGCCCTATGAGGGGTTCTATTCTGGACATAGACAGTCATGTTGCATGCTTCTGTCCATAGGAATTTTGACATATCCTGATCATACATCATTGCCCTAGCTACTTCCACAATAGTACTGTTATTCCTTTATGCTACTCCATTCTGCTTTGGATTATAGGGAGTTGTCCACTCTCTTCCGATTCCCTCCCTAGTGTAAACGTTAGTGAAGTACTTGTCAACATAATCTCCACCATTTTCTAAGTGCAACACTTTTATCTTGTTTCCTATTAGATTCTCTACTAGAACCTTGAACTCTTTGAATTGACTGAAAACCTCATCTTTGGTTTTTAGAAATTAGATCCAAGTATTCCTTGAATGGTGATTCATGAAGGTGATAATTTTCCACCACTAAGAGATTTTGTGGACATCAGTCGGTATATGTCTAAGTGCATCAAATCCTAGTACAATCTTGGCCCTACTGTTACTTCTTGGAAATGCTACTTTGGTATACTTTCCTGGAGCACACACTCTCCATACATAATCTCATTCAGTACTACGATCTAGAACTCATGTTATAGTTTTTCTGAGAATCCTCAGAGCCCCATGGTGAAAATGTCCCATCCTTCTATGCCATAGTACATTCAAAGCCTTGTCTCCATTACTGCCTATTGGAGCCATTGGTGATTCTAGCTGCAGCTTGTGCAACCTGTTACTTCTGATTCCGATCTGAACCTTCTTTTCCCAAATCTAGTGTTTGACATATACTTTCCCCTTAATGAAGAAAACATCACAGCCCTTGTTTTGAAGTTGAGATACAAAAAGTAAGTTGATCCCCAGTCTTGGCATATGCAGCACATTGGTAGCTCGGAACCGCTCTCCTATTTTTGTTTGAAAAACTATAGTACCTTTCCCTACTGGAGTACACTTTGCCTTATTCCCCATGGTGATTTGAAAATTCATTCTTTCTTCCTGATAATCTGAAAAACATTATTGGATTCGAGTCATATGATAGGAAGCTCCACTATATATATACCAAACCTCTAAGGAGGCAGATCTTGCTATGCAAGTAACTTCTTCTTCCAATCTGGAAGCTAACATAGAATAATCATAATTTTTTCCTCTTGTGCATTCTTCTAAAAATCTGCATGAGTATCCTTGAGTGGATGCTTCTGCATCATGTTCTTGACCCATAATTGATTTTCCCTTCCTTTCACTGAATATTTTCTTTGATACCATTTGAAAAATTCTAAACAAAAATTCTATTACTATAGCAACTAATTTATTTCACCTACTTATTATTTCCAATACGTTATTTATGAAATCCCTTCAGTAAATATTAAAATAAATTCTACTGCAGATATCACACCATTATATAGAAACAAATATATGCACAAGAATCAATCACATCAACACAATTATTTTTGGACAATTGTCCACGGAAAAACCCGATGCGGGAAAACCGGTGCAGCAAAGGAGGGTTTTATTAATCTTCAACTGCAATCACTTTTACAGAAAAATTTACATATACATTGGGAGAAAACACCTTAGACTTTTCTCTGAGTCTTTCTGACACCCTGGATAGCTTCCTTTCTCTATTGCATCAACCCTGCATCATTATGTGTGGCTATGCGTAGCTCTAGTCCCTCTCTGCATCATCCCTACTTCTCTCTGATCTGCATCTCCCTTTACGTTGTCTATCAGATTCCCTGCATCACTTCTTCCAAGCCCCTTGACTATTGCTAATCCCCTCTCTTCCTCCACCCTACAACTGTCCCACTAAAATCGATCTCCTTCTCTTTGAGAATTGATTTTCCTTGAGATACTGAGTATTTGCTGGTGTATTTTCAATTGACCCTCAAACCTCCTCTTATACTTTTCCTGTTGAGTCTTCAACAGCTGATATTAAGTCCCTAATGAACAACTAATATTAGATTTGGCTTGATCGTCATTATTTAGAATGTTCTCACCCAATTTTATATTAATACCCATTAATATTTTAATTTTTCTAAGTTTAGACTTAGGAACTCCATTAAAAATATTAATTATTTTAATATCTCTCCAACTAGATGGAATTCCCAAAATGATTTCTAGGTTTTGGATGTCTTATGTGCCTTAGCCTCTGCACCAATTTTCATGGCTAGAACACATCCGATGCTACTACAAATAAACAAGATTCACATGATAGAAACAATAGACAGATGTAACATACTTCAAAGATCATGAACACAATATCACTTTTATCAATTCAATCCATCAAGTTAGGGCATTCGGTTTTACCATATGTCATAATTACTATCAAAGACATGACCATTATTAAGAAGAGATCTAGAGTATCAATCTCATAGTTCTATCATCAAGGTTATCATAGGACCAAGTTAGGGCATTCAATAAAACTTTACCAAAATCAACAAGAGTGTCAACAGAATTTCATCATATTTATCACAAGCATTATCAGTATCAATTAGGTAGCCTTCTATAAGAGATCCATCATGTCTTATGCATGTCAAGTGTATCATTTACTAGAGTCAAGGTACTAGCATAGTTTATAGAATCAGGATCTCTACGAACAATAAATGTTAGCGAAACATCAAGTCATACCACTATATCCAAGATCAACAATGCATAACCTCATAGAATAAAGAAGATCAACTTGATAAAAATATTCAATACCAAGTGCACTATTTTATAATAGGAAACATAAATCCAAATCTCTTTCATATGCAAGCATGAACCATTTGGAAGGGAGACATTCTCAACATACCATAAGGCTTACTTATTCATCCAGTGTTAAAGCTGAAACATAGCATTGAAACAATATACCTTTCATACCTTGTAGTGTTAAAATACCTATGCTCCTTATCATAGGTAGCTTGTAGTGCTTGTCACATTTTCATCAAGTGCCTCTTTACCTCTTTCCAGATTTAGCTTTTCTTTTCATCATGTACCTTTGCACCTTTTTCCAGATCTTACTATTCTTTCCATCATGTGCCTTTGTACCTCTTTCCAAATCTAGCTTTTCTTTCCTTCATCTCAAATGATCCTCAAGAGGGATCCACTTATCACATCTCAACAAGGAGGCTAGATACATGCATATACTCAAATATACATGCAAGGAGTATAGCAATGATCAAAATAATAATCATAATGATCAGATTCATAAGTCTAAACAAGAGTAAAGACACAAAGAAACATCATAAGTCAAGGAGTACTTATCTTCAATGAGAGGTGATACTCTTCCTCTTGAACCAACGTTCAAGAGTCATCACTATCCATATTCCACATAAAAATGTTTCCTTCAATCAACTTTGTCAACAACTGGTCATCTAGGGCTTCATAAAATTTGTCCCAAGTGCTTGAGCATCTTCACATAGACCATGCTAGAGATTCATACATAAAATCTCAAATCTTTGCCATAAACCAGGGTTTCTCTTAAACCATACCCATCAAATCCTTATGCCCTAACTACCTAGGGCTTCATTCATAACCTAGCATTCTTTTAGGTTTCCACCACCCTCTTCCTACTTCCATCCAAAGTGTCTCCATGGGGGTGATCTCCATGGCTTTTCTTCAGCCCAGCTTCAATACCATGTTAATTTTTCATAGGGTCATATTGTTCTTTCCTTTCATAATTTCCTTTCACCCCATAGCATCATAACATTATACATATTTACATCATTATTCATCGGCATATGCAACGACCTAGAAACAACAATAACATCATCATCAATGCAGTGGAACATAAAGGAACAAGATAAGAAAAGCATGTACACATAGAGACACCAGGATTGGTCGGAGATTAGAGAAAAACCCACTATGGGGAAAAGCCCTTGAAAATTTTCTTCTAATATACAATCATCAAATAATTCAGCAAAAGAAAGTATAATGATCCATATCTTCAAAAAACTAGAAGATCCATGAAATGCATCGAAAACATCAAAACCGTGATTCAGATAACTGTGATGTATTGTCAATTCCTGTAGCCTACTGTCGAACACTTTTGCCACTAAGAGAAATATTCAGAATACTAAAATATCATCTAGAATTCTTAGTCGCAGGGAGGAGGATTTGTGTGAGTGACTATGATAGAAATGGTCACTCTCTATGAACTACAAGATAGCGACTACGGAAACTCGATCACTCCCATACCATTCTGTGCGGGCGACTAGGGATCAAACTAACCCAGACTCTCGGTCAATCTCATGTAAACCCTGTGCCAATGACCAAGGATCCAAATTAACTCTCATGACCACTCTATGCCAGTGACTGAGGACCCAAAGTCACTATCATGACCACTCTGTGCAAACGACTTTGAATTAGAAAACCCTCGTTCAGTGCGAGCTTCATCCTGAAGTTTTGGATCCTTGAGAGAGCTTCCTCTATCAGACCTGTGTGAGCCAACACAATATATAAGAGGAGAAGATAACTCGATGTCTATGTCCAAATGAGCTTGAGGTATCTTCCATTTATAGGCTTCCATGATAGTCCACTTGACCTGTCCATTGGTACATGTGCATAATGTCGATCTGATCCAAAATATATGTATGAATAAAATAATTCATAACTCGACTTCCGCTTATCTAATTGAGGTGATATTTAGGTCGATTTTGGTCCCCTCAGAAAGAGGAATCTGAAGCCATCATCATCTTTATCAAATTAGTAGTCCGAATTGGAATTTGACCACAATTGCATATTTTTAACATGGTTCACCTTCCCGTACGATTGCAGAAAAATGTATGTAGGGTGAGTGGTTCACCATCCCCTACTGCTTGTTGATTTGGGGTAGCATCGTATGTGATCTAAGCCTAAAATTATGTAGGTAGGATTGGGAACAGGTATTCCAAAGAACCCATAAAGTGTTTTGGATAGAAAAGATAGATGAACGCCTAAAAGAATAAGTGTGAATAAATCCAAGTGTGAGCCATCGAAACAGAAAAATCCAGAACCATTCTTATGTCATGTATGGTAGACCACTTCTGTATGGTACGTAATTAACTATCCATAATGCTCTTCTCAAGCTTGATTGAAGTATATGCACCTGTGTGCATAATCTATTTTTTCTCTTGTGAGGTCATGGAGGTATTAGGAGATTATGTAGACTGATCACCCAATAATGAAGATACAAGAGCCTCATTAGTGGTGATAAGAGTCTATTTCTCTGAATATTCTGTAAGGTTTAGTGTAGAAATAAGCTTACCCTTCATTCTGTACATGATTTTAAATCCCTCACTAAAGATATCAGTCCCTAAAGGAGACTCTTCCTATCTACTCCTCTTGGCTATCTTCTCTTGCATTGTAGGATTTTGTGATGTTGATGAGGAGACCTGCCATTATTTTTCCTCCCGTAATGTGTTTTCAACCCACTCTAGCTGATTCTTATATTTTTCTATCTCTAGCCTAGGTGTGTGAAAATAAGGAGTAGACTTGGTTTCTACCCTTAATCTAGAAATTATCCCTAATGGATCATAGGACCAAGTAAAACTAAGATTAAACTGCATTTCCCTGAGAAGTTTGTCAGCCTTTGCACCTGCTACCCTGTTGTTGCAAATAAATGGACCAACCTTCATTTTTATCTTAAATTGAGACTTTTTCATAGTAGCAAAAAAATGGACTTCATCCATTTTAATCATCTGCATGATGTATTCTAAGGCAAAAATCCTCACTGGGAGGAATTCTGGCAGCGTATACGGTGGCAACTCAAATCTAAAAATCCTTATCTCTATGTAATTCTCATATAAGTACCAATCTCTTGTTTGTACCTATTCTGACAACTGCAAGACCTTTTTGATTTCTTCACTAATCCTTGGTTCAGTTATGTTGCTTAGGAGGCCTATGGCTAGATGGACAAACATCTCAATAAATTTTTTGTAAGTATGTTCTTTCTTTTCTTTCATAACTAGAGTGGTCCAAAAAAATACCGACTATTGGTTTGCTTTCTCATCCATCTTTTGCAATGAAAAGTTCATGTTGTCCCCCTGAAAGTATAGGAACATGTAGACTAAGACATAGGCATGTTTGAATACCTCCTCTGTAGGAAACTTGACAAGTTGGAAATGGTTGAAATTGAACACAATTGAGGGCTTAGCATCATTAGAAAAGATGGATAAAAATCTTATAATGGCCTCATCTACCAATTGGTCAGAGTAGTAGCCAAGGAGGTAGGAAATGACAATGATTATCTGCTTGGCTCTCTCAGGGAATATGGATGAGGGATAAGGAGGATTTTTCTTTGGTAATGGAGCATCTTGTGTTAAGAATAATTCAAGAGTTTGGGCTCTCTTAGCAAAGTCTAATTTCTAGTATATTTCAACTAGAGCTTCATAAGAAAATGGGGTGTTATTGTTGAGTGTGGGGGCTTTCATAATTTGATCAATAGCTTGAGGGGTTGTGGTGAATAAAATTTGTCCATTGGGATTGAATATGGCCCTTTTACTTGGAAAATATGAGGCATGAAAATTTCTAAAGGAATCAGGAGTGTTGTGGGTACGAGGAAAGATGAAATGAGGTAGGTTTGACTCCCACAGCTGAATATCATATGATTTATCAATGTATTTATCTTCGAACCAGCAATACATATTAAAGAGGTCGAGCTCATAGAGTGTTTCATGGATCTTGTAGTCTCTATCACCCATAGGGATATGGTGAAGATCTATAGGAGGATAGATCAGAGGATTGATAATTTCGTCCGGCCCTTTGTCCTTGGGAGGCATGATGGCTAAGGGTGATAGTGCAAATTTGATTGGGAAAGGACGGATAGACAGAAAGTTCTAGGGCCAAGAATAGAAGAAATAATTGGAAAATGATCAGACAGCTAGTGTTCTTGACAGTTGACAGTGTCATGATCTACCAAGAAACCTGTAATCAAATAAATGGTAGTAATAAAACAAGAATTCTGTAACCTATAGATAGATAAGAAGGTTTATATAGGATTTCTGGTTTTCCACTGGTGGCATGAGTTTGTTGAGTTAATGGCTAAGAAAATTAAATGCTTAATAGATTGACTATGGAAGGAATGAATATGATTTGATGGGGTTAACGAGCAAATCAGGTGGTAGCAGAGGAATGGTGGATGCACAACGATGAAGTAAGTGGTATCAAGAATAAGGAATTCAACTTTTTAGGGGGGGTGAGTGGTTTATGGTTTTTCTCATGGCGGGTTTGAAATGATATGGAGCTTCCACATAGGGGCGGGCACGGTTTAGAATACCACCCATTTCGGAACCCCCCCACCACCCGCTCCCCCCCCGACGGTAAATCTCGAATGGCGACAGGGTGCTGAAATTACATGAGGGTCGTAGGATGAGAGATGATAAGCAGAGATGAAGAGTTATATGGTGGAGAATTAACGTGATGTGGAGGGATGGATTGGCGGGGTTGGGAATTGTCATTTAATGTAATGTCGGGAAATATGAAATATAAAGGGGGTATGAACTTAGGGAAATGAAAATGAAGGGAATGAATTAGCGGAGGGGTAATATGGGATTAATACTAAGGATAGTGTTAATATCCAAAGTAAGCATGTAAACCTTAAAGTAGCCTTCACTCTTGTTTCAATTTCTTCTGCACATCGAAACACAATGGATGTTTGATTATGTGCATTTAGACTAGCAACCTGTGCATTTTCAAAAAACATAAAATGAAGTTTTCATTTTCTTTTGCTTCCCTAAAATTTTATTTTCCTCTACCTTCTTTATTTAGGGTAGCTAACACCTAACATTTTATTGATATGGATGCCTATAAAATATCAAAAATTTCCTTACATTTTAACTTTTCATTCTTTTGCATCCATATCCTATCTTAACATTTTCAAAATTATTTGACTAATGTGCTAACTTATCAAAACTAGATATTGTTACAACATCAACTCTAGCTAGGGATTGCTTCCCCGTATGGGATGCAGAGAACAAGCAGGTCTAAGTGCCTTCTCCTCGGGCTATGGAGTCTTTGTTGAAACATATACTCACTTGCAATTTTCAAAAATAAATAAACTCTCTGAATATTTACTAATGAAGAATGAATGAAGAATCAATATTGTATGTAGTGTTAAAAGTATCTCCCATTGATTGGTAATGAGGAATACTCTCCTTCCAGATTCCATCTGATAAATGTATTGTTCCCTTTGACTTTTGAAATGTTGAAGGGACCAAACCAAAGGTTTTCAAATTTTTCATGCTTGCCTTTGTCTTCTCTCCTTGTATCCCATCTGAGCACTAGGTCACCTTTCTTGAAATTTCTCTCTCTAGCCTTTCTATCAAACAGTTCTTTCATCTTGTTCTAGTATTTCCTTAGCTTGTACTGAATTTCATCCCTATCTTCATTCAACTCAATTATTTGATTAATCCTTATTGAGAAATCATCTTTTTCTTCATAAGATTCTAGGAGGAACCTCATAACAAGAAAAGCTAAATGAGTAGGAAAACTTGCTGCCTTACCATAAACTAATTAGAAAGGAGACTTTCCTGTTGATATTTTAGGAGAAAATTTGTTTCCCAAATGGCATGAATAAGATTTTTATCTCAACTCTTTTTATGGTCTTCAAGAGTCTTCCTAATGACCTTAACTAAGATCTTGTTCGAAGACTTTGCTAGCCCATTACCTAGAGGATAATATGGTGTAGAACAATGTAAAAGGATTGAATACTTTTGATAGAATCCAATCATTTTAACGCTAGTGAAATCTGCTACATTATCTTTAAAAATCTTTTGAGGACATCCAAATCTTGATAGGATGTTTTCTTCAAGAAATTTAATTACAACAATATCAGTGGCATTTTTCACTGGTATGGTTTCTACCCACTTGGTAAAATAGTCATAGGCAATTAAAATCCATCTATGTTGATTTCTTGACTATGGACGAATTTCCCCTATAAAGTTTAGTCCCCATTGAAGAAAAGGAGAATCAACTAATACTTTAACTAAGGGAAGCGCTGAAAATTTTTGTTTTCCTGCAAACAATTGACATTCTTTGCAACTTCTTACTCTTGCTCCAACTTCTTTGAAAAGTGTGGGCTAGTAGAAACCTACTTTTATAATTTTGTAGGTTGTTGCTCTCCCGGCATAGTGTCCACCATAAAATCCTGCATGGAACTGGTCTATAATACCTTCTATTTCATTTTGAGTTCAGTAAAGAAGAAGGATATTAAGAGGGTTTTTCCAGTACAAATTAGCGTTCATAATACAGTATTTCACTACTTTAAGCTTGAGGGCTTTGCACTATTTCATATTTAGCTCAGCTCGACATTGAAAATTTCTAAGAAACTACACAATATCAGAATACCAATCAGAAAGTAGATATTTGTGTTCAATGTGGACAAGAATGGCTTGATTTGAAGGAAGAGGTTCTTGTGGATTCTCCCCTTCTCTAAGAGGAGGGGGTTCTTGTGGATTCTCCCCTGATGAAATTGAGGAAGGTTCTTATGGATTCTCGCCTGATGACATTTCAAAAACTAGATTTAGCTAACAATTTGGCCAGACCTTGGCATTTTACTAGCTTTGTGGTTTTTATTTCAAGGTCAAATTGAAGGATTTTAGCAATCCATCTCCCTCTTCTCCCATCAATATCGGGTTGAGTCAAGACAATTTTAATAGCATGATTAGGGACATAAGTTGTGATGTGTGAATGTAGGACATAGGTTCTAAAGGCTTTGAGGGCTTGAATTAATCCATAAGCTTGTTTTTCAATAATATCATACCTAATTTCAACATCTCTCATTACTTTTGAAAAGAAGGCTATGGCTCGTCATCACCATTTGTATTCTTCTATAAAAGTACAACAATTATGGTTGTCTCAGATGCAAAAGAAAATATACTAAAGGATGAAGAATAGTCAGGGTTATCTAATGTAGGGGCTTTAGATATAGCCTTTTGGATCTAGTCAAAATCATACCTAGCAGGGAGTGTCCATTTCACTTCATTATTTTTCTTAAGGATATATGCTACATCTCTAACTATCTCAGCATAATTTGGGATGAACCTTCTGCGAAAATTGATCTTTCCAAGGAAGGTTTGGATCTCTTTCTTATTCCTTGGCAGGGATAGGGTTTGAATAGCTGAAACTCTTTTTCGATCAATTATAACTCCCTCCTTGGAGATAATATGCCTTAGTAATTTTCCTTCCTTCATAGCAAACAAATATTTATTCAGATTGATGGATATGCCAAATTTCCTACACCTGTCAAAAACCTTGCTCAAGTGTTTTAAATGACTTTCATCAGAATCAAAGAAAACAATTAAATTGTCTAAATAAATAACAGTAAAGTCAGATGGTTTACCTACAAATGCTAAATCCATAGCTCTCTAGAAAGTTTCTGAAGCGTTTATTAACCCGAATGGCATTCTAGCATACATAAATGTACCCCAGGGTGTGGTGAAAGCAGTTTTGTCTTGGTCAGCTTCACTTACCATGATCTGATTATAACTAGAAAATCCATCTAGCCTAGATATCCTATTGGCACCTGAAACTTTCTGAGGTAGGTGGTCCATTTTAGGCAATGGCTAGTTATCTTTTAAGGACGATTTGTTTACGTTTCAGAAATCTACACATAGCCTAATCTCACCATTCTTCTTCCTAACATGAACTATGTTGGCTAACCAATTAGAATACCTTAAAGGCACTATGATATGTGAATCAAGCAACTTTCTAAGTTCCTTTTTAATGGTTGGCAATAGTATGGGATTAATTCTTCTTAACTTTTGCTGAAAGGGTTTTGCTTCTGGTTTCAAAGGAATCTTATGCTCAATCAAAGATGTGTCATAAGTTTTCAATTCATTATAAGACCAGGAAAAAACATCTTTATAGTTCTTGAGAAGCTTCAGGTATTTGACTTTAACATCTGAAGGTAAAGTTGAAGAGAATTTAACATTTCTCACATCATCCAAAGTCTCGATATTACATTCTTCAATTTCCTCTTCTGGGGAGTGAAACAAAGGATTTTTAGAGACATCATTATTATAGAATTTTTTCCAATGGGACTAATCCTTTAGGGATAAAATTATTAGATAACGGGATGATATCATGATCAAGAATTTTGAGATAGAATGAAGCTTCTGGATTCTATTCATCTAATTCTTGGACAACTTGTTGATCTTCTTCGATTTTCATATTTGGGAATTCATCAATGACTTGAAGAAATATTTTAATTGTTCATCATCTTCAAAAATCTACCAATGTTTAAGGTTATAAGGAATTGATGGTTGGTACTTGACTTGGATTTGATATTCTGACGATAGTGGGTCAGGGATTTTGAAGGAGCTTGCTGAGGAAACTAGTGAATTAACATGCATGTTTTCATCTATGGGAATAGCAATTATGTTAAAACCCCGGAAGACATTCTCAATTGTGTCCCAAGATTCATTTTTGTAGGATCTAAGCCATGGGTGTTTAGTTTGACATAAATTTCTAACCTGGTTTACTATAAGCTGGGAGTCAGAAAAGACACTCAAGTTTTGGAACTTTAGACTCCTAGCTAGCTCAAGACCAAGAACAAAATCCTCATACTCAGCCACATTATTAGTGGATTCAAATTAAAGTATACATGACTGAGTTATGTTTTCTTTATTTGGTGATATAAGAATAATCCCTGCTACTGCTCCTTTCTTTGAGAAAGAGCCATCAAAATAAAGTTTCCAGATATCTGATTCTACAATTTTGGGCTGGGAAACACTATTTTCAATGGCAAGTTGAGTGTTAGATGCATTTTGTGATGATAAGTGAGAACAACCAAAATCCTGATCTATTGCATAGATAGGGTAGTTCTTGGCTTGATCAAACCTGCAAACAGTATGAAGGAAATAGACTTCGCTATATAACCTTAAGTGCTCACCTCCATAGACTAGGATAGTAGAAAAATACATGTCCATCTGAAGTGACCCACCACGTTTAGCACAACATGATATAGATAGAAGCATGCAAAACTTGGTAGGAATATCAGTGACAACTATGTCTAGAACTATACTTTTGATAGGTATTTGAGCTATGGTCACAACTAGGTCTTTGATCAATCCTAGGCATGGTACTTTCTTTGAGTCAAGGGTGTAAAGGTCATGATAGTTACGAGTGACTTGTAACTAAAGTTGGTCCATTATTACCTTTGGCATAAGGTTATGAGAGGATCCAGAATCCAACATGGAGTTATACAAAAGAAAATCATGAGCTTTTAATGTAATATAAAATGGTGGAACAATTTTATCGATCATATCCGAACTTGGGCCAAAATACAACTGAGGGTTTTTCATCCTACAAACTAATAGTGTCTCCATCAGAATCTACACTAGAAGACTGTATCAATTTAGACACTTGATTTTTGTAACCAGTATTTTTGGAAAGTTCAGCTAAAGGTATATGAATCTTGACTCTTTCCAATTCCTTTTCAATATTAAAAGTACTCAAAACCGTCTTATCAAATGGAAGGGTTTCAGTGAATGACTATGTAGATCCAATTAGCCATGATGCCTTCCTTCTTTATTATTCATACCTATATATTTTATTACATTGAGGGATTACATCGTTACATTACCATGGACCCAATACCATGGTTTCCAAAATACAAGGGACTATGGTCCAAAGCCATTCAACTTTTACAATATTATATGCTTTTACAAAAAAGGAGGGCCTTTTCCATCAAGCCGCTATACTGCATGGTGAGTTTGTTGTGGGTTCCTCATTTTGCTCCACTTCTTTGTTACACCGTCCACTTTGCACTTCACAACATCCTTTCTACTACATGCTATACCCCCAAAATTTAGATTCCTTGCCCAATATCTAGCCAAGTTGGGCTATGCCCAACAACCACTACCAAATGGAATGATCTATTAACGCTCTATTCTGGAGAATAATGAGATCAAGAGGTAGATCATAGCTGTTGCAAAAGGGGAACATCAGGCCAAGCTCATCACCCTATGGGATCTCGCCTATATTGGTACAAAAGAAGGATGGGGCCTGGAGACTTTATATTCACTATTGGGCGTTGAACAAGATCAATTTCCAGAATAAGTACCCAATCCCGTGGACTGATGATCTTCTGGACTAGCTCAAGTGGGGCAAATATTTCAAAAATATTGACTTGAAGTTTGATTATTACCAAGTGCCTATCAAACCCTCTGATGTGTAGTAGACTGCCTTCATATCCAAGGAGGGCCTTTTCGAATGGTTGTTAATGCCTTTTGGGTTGACGAATGCCCACACGAACTTCATGAGATTTATGAATGACATCTTGTGATCCTTCACAAATGAATTCATGTGGTGTATTTATATGGAATCTTAATCTTCATCTAGAGTTGGGAAGAGAACCTCCACCATATTCGACAAGTCCTCCAAACCCTGCGACAACACAAGTTGTGTGCTAATTTGGAGAAATGCACTTTTGGCATGACCCAGGTTTAATATTTGTGGTACATCATTGATGATTAGGGTGTGCATGTGGACCCAACCAACATATGAGTCACTCAGGATTGGCCAGTCCCAAGCACTCTAACAGAGCTCTGCAACTATTGGCTTTCTAGGCCCTGACCCAGATTCAACGTTAATCAGCCAAACAAATTCCTACACTATTGGCCCTTTCATCATTAGTGCGTGGAGCGCAAACCGAAGTCTCACCTGAAGTAGTATGGGGGGATGCTAGAACCAAGTTTCTGCACCCTAAGATGGTTGTGATGTTCATTTGTACCTCCTACTCCTGACTTTGTGCAGGTCGCTAAGATTTAGGGCTTGATCGATTTACCCTCTATCCCGCCCTTCAATACCTTCGCGAAGGTGTATGATTGGCCTTCGCGTAGCCCTAACCTACAGTTCAGGTATTTTCGCGCTGCTTTGACAATGTATTGTATAGGTTCCCAAGGTATCTCAAGTGTTTTACTTATCTTATCAATTAATTACAATTAGCATCTCGTAAACTAATATTCTTTCTTGTGATCAATTACTAGATATAACCACATACATTCGTGCATCAAGTAACCAATGTAAAATAAACCTATATTGCAATAGAATTAGATGCATTGAAAGAGACAAAATACACAGTAATTGTAGAATAATTCTCTTTATTGATATCTTCTAGTTTAATACAGACTCTATCCACCGTTCACACATCGCTGCAGCGGTTCGTGCACTCAGCTGTGGACTTCCACCGTAAGCCTCTATGCACTCAGCTGTAGAGCCTCTAGCTATGCTAGGACCTGAAACACTTACAATTCTCTACCAAGGCTTCGAAAGCTTAATTGATTCTCTAACTACCTACAACATACTTAATTAGCTCTCTTTTATACAATCCCATGGTCTGCAGACCATGGGTAGATCTTTTCAGCCAACTTGACACCATACAAAATAAGGGAGGATAACCCTTTATGACTCTTGACACCTTCGCACTCCGCAACCTCAAAATGCAGATACTTTACAACTTTATTACAAAATTGTCCCAAAACATGGGCTTTTGGCCCCAAAACTTCTCTTATGGGAACCCGTTCCCAATAGGCCCCCAACACGAACATGGTGACTCACCCTCGAGTCACTCTGCGGGTGTGGAGATCTTGTCATGAAGCCTTCCCAACTCAACCTATATGACAAAAACCTAGGCAGTGCACTATGCGGTCACCTGCTTCACTTCTTCAACCCACTGCTCTGGCGCTGGTCCTGAACTGTCAGCTTGAAGCTTCTACTGAGTCACTTGCAGACTAGCAAGCTTGCCTTCAATCGAGGTTGTGATCGAATAAGGTTTGTCCAACTAAGGCTTCAAGCATGCCTTTAGTATTTCCTCTTTGTGTTCCATAGCATCTACCTATTCCTTCATTGTTTTGGCCTCCTTCAGCTTCGCCAGTCTTTGTGTGAGAGTGACAATGTGAATTGTTCCTTTTACCTCATCATAGCACTGCTACACTTCTCGCGCCTCTGTCTCTAGCCATTGTACCTTAGGATCCTTCTGCAAGCTGGTCAAGACCTTGAACAACTGTTCAAACAGCCGTCTACAGTCTGCTACTACACTGTCTACTTCCACTATCACCTTTAGGATAATAGTTGCACACTTCTCCTTTACTTCGAATGGATTTGAACGTTGGGCCTTTAACTACAAATCTGCAATCTATAGGTTTAGCTCCAGCTGAACCTTATCCAACTCTGTGCGAGCATCGTGCACCCATGTAGAAAGCTTTTAGACCTATTCATCTGCCTCTGCATCCTAAAGAATGGCCAATCTGGGGACCATTCGGTAAGCTTCCTTCACGGCCTTGATCGTGTGCTGATTTGTGTTAGTAAGTTCCACCATGGAAGTGAGGGAGGTATCTCGCTAAGGGCCATCTGCACATTATTGATCTTCTACTCACTAATCACCTGCAAAGCACGTTGTTCGCGAGCCCTCAGCTTGATGATCACTCCATTGCAGTAGGTGGAGCGCCTCACTAGGAAGTGTTGCCAAGTTTAGCCCCACTCCCTTGAGGGCGCTAACAATAGGCCTATCAGCTTCGTTTTCTGTGGTCAGTGCTCCATCCGAAAGCACTATTGCTCGGGAGTCCTTCACATGCAACATCCCAGTGGACACCACGCCAGCCTATGATGCACAGATCTGGAGCTCATGCAGACTAGTTTTGATGACCCCCAGTAGTTGTTGCTGCTACTACTCGAACTGTTGCAGTACCTCCACGGTGACATCCCACACCATGTCTCCAATATCATTCAAATCTCCCTCTATTAGGGGGATTGGGTTCAACAATGTCTTACTAGCCTTTGATTAATTTCATGGCCCAACTTTTTCCTATCCTCTTGGACACTTGATACGGTACAACGCCATCTGTGGGTCTGCTCCATGCTGCTCTATTTTCTCTTCCATGTCTTCCTCTATTTCGAGTGAGGTCAACATTGCACCTTTGTTAGAGTCATGCTCTGTTACACCTGTCTACTTTTTCGCCTACTCTGTGGCTTCACACTCTACATGGGCCTTGTCAACAACCTCTTCCTTCCTCTTCTCGACCAACTGTGCCATCTTGAGCTTGGCCTCCTCCTTTTTTCACTGCGCAATGGACTTGCTCAACCCCACCGCCAAGTCTAAGGCAGTGTGCCACTCTGCCAACCAACGATCAAGGACTACATCAATCACGTCATCAGTTTCTAAGTATGGAAATTCATGCCACTTCTGCTCAAGGTCCTTCCATGCCCTGATCGATATGCGCTGAAAGTCTGCCTTGAACTCCACGTACTCCTGCAGTTTGGCAAACATAGTAGCCAACAATCACGACTTGCATTTGATAGTCCTGCGTATATTCATTTCCATCAAGATCCAGAAGATCTTGCTATCATTAATGTGTTGAGCATCCCTGGTTGCCCATAAGGAATTTTACTTTGCTACTTCTAGCAGGTCCAGTGTGACCAAGGGGAATTAACTGTCTTCAGGCAACTCCCAGGCTACTAGCACAATGGACAGCAAGAGCCACACATATTGGAAGGTCTTGCTAAGCTTTTGTTCCTCATGGAAGTTTGCAAGGAACTCACCGCAGAGATAGTTCACCCGATTAAACTGAACTCCTTTAGCGCATTGGGCTGCTAGAGCGACAACAATTGCCAACACTTCATCTGCGTGACACTTCCTCATAATTTTTCCTACGAAAATCTATGTGGCCACCCTCACCACAGGATCGCAGATACTTGAGATGGCATAGCCTCACGGCTTCTTCACGAGCTTGAATTTCTCCTTCATGGCCTCTGTGAGGGCCTACTCGCCACCTTTTCCACCAAACATCATGGCCAGATTTTCCCCTGTATAGCGCAGCCATGTGATCCTATGGATCAATCTGTTGGTGATGCGTATTGGATCCTCTAGCCACAGACACCCATCATGCACCAAGCATAGCAGGTTCTTGATGACCAAGACTGTAATGGGTGTGTGATTGTAGTGTGACACCCATAGTAGGTTAAGCAGACCTACCTTGTCTAGACCCATGAGCCGCTTCCACAGTTCAAATACAGTCATCTCGGTGATTGTATGAACAACATGGTACGTTAGTTGTTGTGTCGCCAAGTGAGGGAACTTCTTAGTGTCAGCTCAGTCCCAACTTTCTAATTTCAATAGAAGAACCCACCCTAAGTGCAGTCCTTCAAAGATAATCTTGTCTGGCAGTAGAGGTATGTGCAAGGAAACTTTTCTTTTGTCGATGTCCTTCGGAAACTTGGTCTTACCCTTGCATGGAAGGATGTATTCGGGGAACTTAGTAATAGGGTTAGAACCCTCGACTTCAACATCCTCCACTTCCACCCCAAATCCTCATCATCCATAGGGATGTCCTCAATCTCTTCCTCCTCTGGCTCCAAGTTAATAGTTTTTCCCTTTTCCTGTGCGGTGGGCTTGTCCTTCTGTGGGCTTCTTCTAGGTGACACACCCACGAGTATCGCAACCTACTTTCCCTTCTTATCCTTTTCACTCTCCTTGGTTATGGTAGGCTTTAGCCTAGCCATCCATGGTGACTTGGGGACTTCAGCTAGTACCTCTCCAACCTCTGGAGAAGCTCCCTCTGTCTCCATAACAACCTCTAGCACAACCCCCTCAGCTATCACTACTTCAACATCCATAGCTTCAGATTCTGGGATAAAATCACGAATGAAATTGTGGTCGGACTCTAGAAATTGAACAAACACTGGGTAGTTAAGAAATTCTTAGAAGAATGAATAGATCATGCACGTCTAAGAGCTCACCAACTCAATGTTCAAAATGCCCAAGTGTTTTTCATTAGGCCTCCACACATAATTTATAGGCCATTTTGAATTCAAATCTGACCGCTCACCCCACATTCAGTTCATTAATGCCGGATTGGCGGTAGATTTCCGAGTATCTTACATGTAAATTTCGGCTTAAGTGCTAGTCACCTGCTCCATTTTGCTGCATTATCATGATCAAATCATGAGCAATGACTTTAATGGTCACTTTCCAGCTGACCTACGTGATTTCTCCCTATGTAGCACAACTCTCTCCACGCTATTGTGAACCTTGTGACATCTCCTCGTTCTGCACAATCATCTAATTGCGCAGTTTCACAACTTGGGTAGTGTGTTTTATAGTCACACGCCTCCTTTCAGCTACCTGGAGCGCTAAGACTATGCTACCTTCATATAGTCACATGGCCAGATCACCGATGTATGGCTTAAATTGGCTGTCGTTCACTTTTCCTGGGAAGGGATCTTTGTTCAATTTAATCAACTGAAATGCTCCACTGTCGGTAATTTCCTTAATGGCATAGGGCCCTAACCAGTGCATCCTAAATTTCCCTAGAAATTTTTCAAACTTGTTGTCATATAACAAAACTAGATCATTTACCTTAAAGGCGCATAGTTTAATGTGTCGATCATGCCATTCTTTTTTCGCGCTGCTTTTGGAATTGTTGGTGAAAGCCAGCGAGAAATCTTTCTTTCTCAAGCTTAGGAAGTTACGTGAGGCTCTCTTTTAGGGCTCCGCAATCCATCATAACCATGAGTGTCACTATGCGTAGACTAGGCATAATGTATTCCATGGGCATCACTGCTTCAACACCATATACAAGCCTAAAGGGTGTCTGTCCAATCAACTTTTTGCTTGTCGTTTGATAGGCCCATAATACTGCGGGTATGCACAGGTCCCAATCACTTCATTGAGCATTGCAAACCTTAGTCAACATGTTCTCCAGTACCTTATTGAATGCTTCCACCATCCCATTAGCTTGTGGGTGATAAAGCATGCTTTTCTGGTGATATACCTAAAATTCCTTTTTCATTGCACTAATCGTTTCGTTCAAAAAGTGTGTACTGCGATCACTCATCAAAATATTTGGAGACCCAAATCGTGTCAGTACATACTCAAAGAGAAACTTTACTATGGTCCCGTCTATGCAGTCCTTCATAGATTGTGGCTCTTCCCGTCGAGTCATATACTCAGTGGCAGTGATAATGTATCGTGCTCCTGTCTTCTTCCCTTGAGGATGAATGGGTCCCACAAAATATATTGCCCATTTCTCGAAATGTTGTAATGCCATCTATGGGTTCAAAGGCAGCTCATGTCTGCGCGATGGCCTGCAAGTCCTTTGCAACATGTCACGCACCCTGCAGTAAGCTTTTGAATCCTTATGGAGGGTTCGCCACCACAACCTTCTGTGTAGGATCTTCTGTGCATTCGCCCTTCCTGCTTAATGCCCTCCTGCATAGCCCCCATGAGCGTCTGTCAAGATACTGCTCCTTTCAAACTTCGGTACATATTGTTGCAATACTTCATCAGCCCCCATTTTGTATAGATGTCCAACAATGACAGAAAAGTCTGCTGCGTGCACCACTAACTCCTTTTTCTATTGGAAAGTGTAGCCTTTCGACACATTTTTTGTCGTTAGGAATTTTATGATGTCTTCAAAGTTACCATTTGTGATGCACACTGCAAATAGCTGCGTGTCAGGTAATCCTTCCTCCAAATTAGTGGGATCTTCTCTTGTTTTGTTGCACGAAAAATGGTCTAGTCATGCGTTCAATCATCCGGGTTTCACAACAACTTCAAAATCATACTCCTGGAACAATAACAACCACCTACAGATTCTCCCCCCCAACACAGGCTTATTGACCAGGTATTTCAACAGAGAATAATCGGTATACATCTTAAAATGTCCACGCAGCAAATAGTGTCTAAACTTCTGGAACATGTATACCATGGGTAATACTTCGAGCACAGTGGCGGAATAGTTCTTCTCTTCCTTGGATAACCTCCTACTTACAAATTCTATAAGATGGTCCAATTCTCCTCCACCATCATGTGTCAATACTGCTCCCAGTGTTATACATGACATGTCTACATGTACATGAAACTCCTTCTTCTAATCTAGGAAGACTAAAATCAACACGGTGACCCTTTTTTTCCCTTAAGCACATCTAATATTTTCTAAGAATCCTCGTTCCAATAGAACATGACATCCTTTTTTAACAGCTCCTCCATAGGTGAGGCAAACTGGGCATAACCCGTGATAAAATTCCTATAGTACCCAGTATGTCCCAAGGTTGTGCGCAACTATTTCACACTCCTTGGCACCTCCAGGTTAAGTATCAGTGTGATATTCGCTGTATCTACCATGAGTCCCTGTCTGTATGCGACATGATCCAGAAAAGTCCCAAAAGAGACACAAAATAGACATTTCTTTAGATTGAGTGCAATTTGGTACCTTCAAAAGGTATCTAGCATTAAGCGCAAATTGGCCACATGGCGTTTTCCCAACCCAAACATAGTCCAGTCATCAAAATACACTTCTGGAAACTTATGAATGAAGTCTTTGAATGCAGCAATGACCATGTGGGAAAACACTGCAGGCACATTCTTTAATCCAGCAGGCATCATGGTGTATTGAAACATCCCCACTTAGACGCGAAGGTTTTCTTGCTTCTATCTTTAGGCGCGATTTTGATCTTATGGTACCTAGAAAACCCATCACTGAAGGAGTATGCTTCCTGGCCACCTACATTATCCAATACCTCATCATTGAACAGAGTTAGGAAAGGATCATGCATGCAAGCATCATTCAACTTCCTGAGACCTACGCATATCCTTATTTCATCCTTGTACTTCTTTTCCTGTACCACCATTCGGCTCACCCAATCAAATTCTTCTACGGGCTCAATAATGTCTGTCACAATCATCTTATCTAACTCTAAGTGGACCTTCTCTTTATACTTTCGATTGAGATGGTAAGGTCTTTGCTTAACCGGCTTCGCGTTGGGTTTTAACGTGATATTCATAACATTGAGCTCTCCTATTATCCCCCTTAACTCTGTAAACTTGGTAGGGAACAGATTCTGGTATTCTCGGAGCAATTCAGCGACCTTGTCTACCATTGCCATCTAGTAAAATCCAATATTTGTGAATTTGGGCTCTGCCTCCATACCAATATTTATCTATTTAGTCTTCAGTGGCATGGTTATATCAAGATTCTCGATCAGCGATCCCTCAACCTCGCGATGACTCTCGATTTCAGGAATATTAATCTTTCATGGGTCCTCATCTTCTTCTTCAGCAATCACATTATAGCATTCTAGCATGTGGCTCCGGTGAGTAGTCCAATCGGGTTGAATCAGATCCAAGGGATCCTACGGGATCCTAAAGATCACTTCTTTAACCTCCTGTAGTGCTTTGTTAGTATAGAAAAAACTGTCTTTAAAGTTGAACGTCATTATGAACCCTTCACGTAGAATATGCTATTCTCCCATGCCATGGCGGAGCTCTGTCTCTAAGTACCAGTTCATCGGGATGACATCCAGGGTGTGACAAAATAAGTGCACCCATTTAGGTTGGGGCTTCACTCCATAGGCCTTAGCCCATTTGGCCAAGTGAGCATGTGGATCATCCTTCCCATAATACTTGTTTGTCACTCATACCTTCAGCTTCCCAAAGCGTGTTCTCATCATCCTCCTACACTCACGCTAATCATCAAAGCTACCCTTGTGCATACCCCACCATCTCACGGGTGTAGCGGGAAGTGCCCAATCCAAAGCCTAGAAGTGCTACTTCTCTAGTACTTCCCTCTCAAATGCATCTAAAAACACATCCACATCATTCAAGCGATCATAAGTGGCCAGATTTCATACCTCTAATGACACACAACGTAGCAACCAGGTCATCATGTTGCAGCTCAACATGGTTACTTCATGTAGCTAATTCTGCCAGCGCTCTAATTCTTCGTCTGACTTTAAGTTGAAAGAACTCTCCAATCCCATGTAATTAATCCATCCATTGTTATATTCACCCAATCTTGGTCTTGCGCTATTATCTTAAATATGTAGTCCAAATCATCATCACTTTCGTAATCGCAGACTGGTCCAGTATAGCGCAATCCTTCACCAGGATTCAGGGGTACTATTACGCATTGCAATTTCTTTTCAAATATCATCTTTCACTTCTTTAGATTGATTACCCCATTCATGTCAGTAGCCGAATCAATGCCCAGGAGAGAAGGGTAGGGGTTGCTATCATCCATAATTTCTATTACTTCGAAATCAGCGAATGCGCTCACGCCTTCAATATATAAAGTTACTCCCTACAACTGCCCCATGGGGATGATCTTCTGTTGATTTTCCATCCTTATCTGAATCAGAAACCACTGCAGCATAGGTATCCCCATCCACTCCCAAGTCTACTTTGGTAAAACGTTCGCATCTGACCCCAGATCCAGAAAAATTTGATCCATTTAATACTCTCCTATCTATGTGGTGAGTCTCATTTCTCATCCTGGTCTTGCCTTATGCTTACCAATCTTCTGTACCACGCGTGGTTCACCCAGAGTGTTTCTAGTGCATCTATTTATAAGTTCCTCTAACCCTTTTATAGCCTTGCTATCCTGCAACAAATTCATGCAACTCTCTAGAGGGGTTGTAAGCATAGAAGGGTCTATTTCTTTAATAGGCTTATCTCGGCTCCTTGAAGAAGAGGCCTCAGCGAAGCTCTTCTTTCCTTCCATGAACGTTTCGCATGCGTGCTACAAATAAAATTTATCCTCCTTCTCTGGAGATTTGTGAACCCATGCATTGTATTTAGATTGTTTCCCATCGTCATCGCTCATTGAAATTCTACTTTGGAGCACCATATTCACATTCGGATCCTCTTCGTGAGTCTCAACCCTCATCATCTGTAAGTTCTGAGTTAGCTATGGTCATAGCACCCCTTTTTCATGTATCCTTGTTATCAGTGTAGGATAGTACTCAATATCATGATCAAACTGAGTGCAATATTTTCATGACAGATGCCTCGAGTTAGTGCATTTGCGAGCATAATGTTCAAGTCCCCCATAATTGTAACATATCAGTTGTCCCCGACCTCTGCTATGTCCTCCTCCACCTCATCCTCGTCCACGCCCCTGAAAGATTATTCGCTCCATCCCAGCACTCTGGTCAGGAGGCTGTGTTTATGCTTGAATTCTATAGGTGGGTGTTTTTTCCATCATCAATTCATAACTTTGGTGGTTGCACTCATCATACCCTACCGACCTGTAGAAGTTACAAAACAATTGTTGCGGTTTTTGCACAAACTTCTGCAACAAATGACAATTATCAATTGTATGTTTCTCGGCTACCTAACATATAGCGCACCACTACATAGGCCCCACACTTGGTCTTGCTTCCACTTCCGGCCTAAAAGGCATCGGTCCTCCTCCTAAAATATAGTTCACAAAGACTAGCCATTGGTATTTGTCATGCCCTTGACCTTTACATTTTAGGCACCATATCTCTTCACGCGCTTCTAGTCAAACTGTTATGTCCTACCTCAAAGTTTTCATTTCGAGGCAAAGATTTTGCAACTGCACATGGATCTACTAAAACCCCCAAATTTGGATCTTGCATCGGTGTTTCATGCAGTCTTATTGCAATCTCTAAGACCTCTACCTGAGTTGTAATCTTCTATTGCAATAGTGTTGTTGTAAATACTAAGAGGGCAGGTGAATATTTTCCAACTATTGTTTTGCCAGTTAAATCATTTATATTTAGAACACAAGATGACCAACAAGAATAAATGCTTTTATTAATATAATCTTTGCAAAAAAATAGATACAATGCATAAGTTGTTGCAATCAGTTGCCAAGCACCAACTTGAACTTTTGTGAGGCTCCAACCTCCAAAGCTCCAACTCTATTTTGCCAAGACAACAATCTTGGACTTAAGATCACCAACTCCCAAGGACTTCAATCCTTCTATTTCTTGAGACACCAGTCCCAAGAGACACCTATCCTTCCTACTACTGAGGTATCAACCCCAAGGACTCTAATCCTTCTTACTTCTGAGGCACCAGCCCCAAGGACTCCAATCCTTCTTACTTATGAGGCACCAGCCCCAAGGACTCCAATCCTTCTTTCTTCTGAGGCACCAGCCCCAAGGGTTCTGACCCAATCTTGTCAAGGTACATTTGATAGTAATGTCCTGCTCTCAGAACTCTTCATTACTAACTTCTGTCTATTTACAGCTTCACTGTAGTCTCCATGCTATAACATCAATGACAACCAATCTTCTCATGAAGGAGTCTATGAAACTCTTCATACTATCCATGCAGAGTCTGCAATAGATGTCCTCTAATAAAGTCTCCACACAGCTTTAGTGAGTCTACTATTAGTTTCACTAATCTCTGCATAAGAGCCAACTTTCCGTTCACGCATCTGTTCTAATTGTCACAGTAAATTCTTCAGCATAACTGCTTCTTTGTTGGGTAATTCTCCCTTCAAATAATGTTAGATAAAATTTTATTCATTACATCACAGAATTATTCATCAGGCTGCATTGTTTACTTGATTAATTCTTTCACAGGGTAACATGATTAGCTGAGAAGTTCACCCTTCGAATGCTTTCTGTCCTGTTGATCCTTCGGCCCTTTTCTGTTCAGCTGGACCCTCTTTCTATTCTGTTGGACCCTCTCGTTACCTCTGTTTCCTCCAACTTATTTCAACAACATTAAACCACACCTTTTGTTCTATGTTTTTACTATTTTATTCATTCCTCGTGACTCTCTCTATTGGCTTCCTCTCTTCTCTAGCCCTTTGGCTTCCTCCTCGGTCTCTGTGGTTTCCACTCTCTCTTCATGTTCACTAGCACTACCGAGACATGTTGATTCAATGGTGAGGACTGAATCATTCACAGAGAACACATATTCCAAAAACTGTAACAACGCTCCCTTTTTTTCAATGATAGCAGGTATACATAAGGACAACATTGTTTAATGGACATGACACGTTCCAATCACAATTGCAATCCACTGTAGTTCAACATCCTGAACTATTGGGAGCATTTCTTAAAGCCTTTTTTCCTTCAAATCGTGCACAAGGCCAATATTCAATTACACAGAAAATGTGAGAAAAACTGGTGAAACTGTTAAAGAGGCGGGCTTCAAATTTAATTCACCCAAGTCTATAACTGTATCGGGTCCACAGTGTAATTGCAATCAATAGTCGTGTTCATGAAATCGCTAATGGCTGATGACCTATTCTCCATTGGACACGATATTATATTAAGTGCACCTATAATGTTGCATCAGGTCCAGTCTTGCAATAAGCGCATTTATAATGTTGCATCGGGTCCAATCTTGCAATCGCAATCGGTGCTTTCCCTTGGCGGAGATCTAATGTGATCTTGCTAATCACTATCAGCGATTGCAATGGGCCACTTAACACGTTGTAACTTCCACTCCCAAAGTGCCGATGTGATATATGTCGGTAATCACAAATCACAAAGGTTCAGGGCTCGATGTTAACATAGACCACTCGCTTAAAGTGATGTGATAATATGTGCTGGACCCGATAGGGCTCAACACTCCCGTGCATAAAATTTCAAGTCCACTTTCCTAAATCCACTAAGTGTTTAGCGTGATTTTTTTGTGTAAAAGGCATTCGACGATAAATAAGTAAATACACAGGAGTGATGCTATATGGGTTTTACGGGCCCGATAGCGTTAACACTTCCGCCTCCGATAGTGTAAATGCATATATAAACTCCGCCTTTCTGCCCTGATAGCGTATTTTCATATATGTATGATTTTATGCCACTAATAGTGCATATAGCCCTATATACATGAGTTTTATGAGTTTGGCCTCTGATATATGAGTTTGTGGCATATATTGCTCCCTATAGTGTATTCGTTTGGAATTCTTACTTTGATAGCTCCCGATAGTGTAAATGCATCCATATATATGATATATGCTCTTGATAGTGTTATCTGTGGCATATATGGCTCCTGATAGCTCATTTGCATGCATATGACCCTTTTGTGGCATACATTGCTTCGATAGCTACCTATAGCTTTACTACTTCCTCAATTGCTCTGATGGCTCTGTTTGCTTCCTCCGATGGCTCTGTTTGCTTCAATGTGGCTCCTTTGTCTTGGCAGTGTCTTTCAAAGACCACCTCTTATACTTTCATACCCTAATGTCTTATGCCTTTTCCGATATGCCTCTCTTGCTCTAATATTCTCTAATATGCTTTGATATGCCTCCTTTGTTAACTCCTCTAGCTTATGGCTTGGCTATACCAATGGCCTTGCTCCTGTCTGTTCATGGATCTACTCTGCTTCCCCTTGGCTTCATATCATCATCTAGTATCTATAATATTGCCATATTGACATCAATGACAACCTAGGTCAACAATCTCCCTCTTCGTTATTGATGGAAATATTCTTCTTCTCTCCCCCTTTGACATCAATGCCAAAGGAGTGCTCTGGGACTACCCCTATCAAACTACTTCTAATCTTCATGAATGGTAGATCTTCATGGGTCTATGACTCCCCTTGTCATAGTTATCTTCTTCTTTTTACTCAAGATAGAAGGATTGATGCTTTATCATCAATTTTCACATTATTCCCTCTTCACGTCTCAAAAATACTTTATCATGGCTTCAATAATGCTTAAAGAAGCTCTACTTTAATGCTTTCATTCAGATTGCAAATTTCCATACACCGTGTCTAAGTCTAGGTTTATAAGCTTCAATCCATATTGTTATCTCCACAGGAAAAATTGAGAGGCCTTCATAGTCTGAATCAAGAGAAATTTCCCTTGAGATTGTCTTTCTTGTTATCTTTCTTCAGATCCGAGTTCCTATGTGTCTCTGTGCTTCTCCTTGAGTGACTACCATCCAGTATTCAACTTCACTACATTTGGATGAAAAGGTGAGAGGTTGTGCCTTACTGTTGCTATATTTGACCAATATTAGCATAAGTTATATTTGACTGCACCACACTCTCCTTTCTATGAGCCATCTTGTCCTTGTGTTCTTATACATATCTCAGCAAGTTGTTTCCCTAGAAGATTTAGAGATCCAATTTATGACTGCCTTTTAGATACAATTGTTGATTTTCATCTTCGTGCAATGCTTCAGTTTTGTTATATGTTGCGATCTGCTCTTGCTTCAAACTCCATTCCAGTTGTATATGTTTATTTAAATATTGCCTCTATTAGTGTCCAAAATTTATCTGTTCTCGCATTAAATCCCTGAATCAAGACATAAACGTTTGTGATAACAACACCATAGTTGTTTGCCCTATTTTCTCTAGCATTAGATGACTTTATCTATTGCTTCAAATACTACTTAGCGATTAAGTGGAACACATCTTTAACAACAGTCCAAAGAATGGTTATAAGATCATATTCTTCAATGGAGTATTGCTGAGAAATGATCTTCATCAAAGAGTGACTGTTAATATAGCTCAACAAGGATTTCATAAGGACCCTTTCACTAATAGCTTCAGAAATAATGATCAAGAATCACAGGCTCCCCCTAACTATATGCATCATCTATTTTGGTAGATTCTTCCCATCAAATGCTTGGACTGTCAAAATTCAAGCCAATGACATATGTTGTTGGCTGGAGAGTTCAAGGGACTTTCGGATTGTATTTGCTTCCTTCTCCATACTTGTGTAACTTTCTTCTTTTGCATGGTTTTAGCTTGTGTAAGAGTCCAAGTTAAGTTACAATCATGTGCCATATGACCAATGTTATGACACTTGAAGCATTCTACATTGTTCATGAATAAGAATTCATGATTTCTTCCTGCAAAATTTTTTCTTGGATATTGTTGGGGACCATAATATTTATCTCTATGAGATGGTTGGGGACCATCACATCTACCTTTATGATATTCTTTACATTCTTTTGCGATGTGACCAAAGTTTGTACAAGAATAACAATAGCCAAAAAATGAACTTTGGTACCTGGGAGATGGAGATTTCCTTGATGTACTTCTAGAGCCTTTCTACCTTGGGATCCTTTGATGATAACCATCGCCTCTCACATCTTTGACATCATCTAAATTTCTTCTTAGAGTAGGATTTCTTCTATTTTAGACTTTATTTTTCTCCTTTCCTTTGCTGGAACTAGGAGCATCACCATTTCTTTCTAGCTTTTTCACATTCCTTTTGTTTAAGTCATTTTCATTCTTGTTTGAGGATTCACCTGCATACCCGAGACCTGATTTATCAAATGGACATTTGTGATAACTGAGCATGTCATCCAAGGCCTAAGAGCTCTTCAATATTTTGTTCATCCATTCAACCTTTATTCTGAGGGAGAGAATCTCTTCTTCAAATTTTTCACACTCATTATTCTTCTTAGCAAGTTGTTTCTCAGTTTCTTCCTTCATACAAGTAGCTTCATCTGCTTCTAGTTTAAGTGAGATGATATCTGACTTCATTTTGAAGATTTCTTCATTCTTTTCTTTTAGTTGACAGGTCATGGTGTTTCTTTCCTTTCTTGCTTCATCAACCTATCCTTCTATGACCTCCAATGCTTCCATGGTCTTTTCAGCTCCTTGTGCTTGTTTCCTTGCTTCTTATAGTTGAGACTTGAGAGAGGAGACCTCTAACTTGTACTGACCCATTTCTTCTTCAAGTTTGTTCAAGCTCTTGTTCCTTTGTTCAAGTTGAATTGACAAGGTATCTTCTTGATTCTTTTATTTATTCAATTAATTTTTCATGGATATTACTTCTTCATGATGCTTTCTTTTTCTTTGATGAATTTCCTTCTTAAGCTTGGCAAGCTCTTCATCCTTTCTTGTACCTGAAGATTGATGAGGTCAACTTTCTTCCTTGTTTTATCTTGGTCACCAACTAGTGCTATCTTCTTAAGTTCCTCATTTTCCTTTTTCAAATTGTTAATCTCTTCCATGGAAGTCATAAGTTGAGCAGGAGTTCTTCTACAAAATATTTTTCATTCTCTTCATCCTCTAGGTCTACTTTAGCCTTGATATCATCATTCTCATGTTCAGATTCTATGATGGGTTCTGTATATCCTTCTATATTTCCATCATTTTCTTAACTAATGGTCATGGTCAATTCTCCTTTTGAGTGATGGTCATGAATTTTGTCCCATATACCCTTTCCTGATGAATATTTTCCTAGATTATTCTTTACAGAATGAGGTAGCCCATTCAATATTGCCTTCATTTCTTTTGCGTTGTACTCCTTGAATTCTTCATCCATCCTACTATCAACAATCACTGATTTCTAGATTTCAATGTCTTGAGACTGTAAGAAATTCCTCATTTTTTCTTACCATATATTAAAGTTCCCATTGAGCCTTGGAGCCTCCTCAAATTGATTATATTCTATTTTAGTAGTAGAGGGAGACACATCCTTAGGAGGATTGGAGACTTTCTTCCTTGACTTTTCCATTTGTGTTCTAAAGATCAAACTTTAAGTTTTTTGGCTTTGAATGAAGGTACTGGCTCTGATACCAACTGTTGGAAATACTGAGGGGGGGTGAATCAATATTTATTTTCCAACTATTTTTTTTCTAGTTAAAACATTTATATTTAGAACACAAGATGACCAACAAGAATAAATGCTTTTATGAATATAATATTTACAGAAAAATAGATACAATATATAAGTGGTTGCAATCAATTGCCAAGCACCAACTTGGACTTTTATGAGGCTCCAGCCTCTAGAGCTCCAACTCTATTTTTCCAAGACAACAATCTTGGACTTAGGAGTAGCAACTCCCAAGGACTTCAATCCTTCCAGTTCTTGAGACACTAGTCCCAAGAGACACCTATCCTTCCTACTTCTGAGGTATCAACCCGAAGGACTCCAATCTTTATTACTTCTGAGGCACCAGCCCCAAGGATTCCAATCCTTCTTACTTCTGAGGCACCAGCCCCAATGACTCCAGTCCTTCTTGCTTCTGAGGCACTAGCCCCAAGGATTCTAATCCTTCTTGCTTTTGAGGAACTAGCCCCAAGGGTTCCAACCCAATCTTGTCAAGGCACATTTGATAGTAATGTTCTTCTCTCAGAACTCTTCATTACTGATTTTTGTCTGTTAACAACTTAATTGCAGTCTCCATGCCACAACATGAATGACAACCAATATTCTCATGGAGTCTTTGCAACTCTTCATACTGTCCATGCAGAGTCTCCAATAGATGACCTCTGATAATTTTTCTACACAACTTTAGTGAGTCTACTATTAGTTGCACTAAGCTTAGCATAAGAACCAACTTTCTATTCAAGCATCTGTTCTTACTGTCATAGTAAATGCTTCAGCGTAACGACTTCTCTACTGGCTACTTCTCCCTTCAAACAATGTTAGATAAAACTTTACTCATTACATCACAGAATTATTCATTAGGCTGCATTGTTTACCTAATTAATTCTTTCACAGGGTAGCATGATTAGATGAGAAGTTCACCCTTCAAATGCCTTCTATCTTGTTGGTCCTTTGGCCCTTTTCTATTCTGCTAGACCCTCTTTCTGTTGTGTTGGACCCTCTTTCTGTTCTGTTGGACCCTCTCACTACCTCTCTTTCCTCCAACTTATTTCAACAACATTCAACTGCACCTTTTGTTCTCTGCTTTTCCTGTTTTATTCATTCCCCATGCCTATGTCTATCGGTCTCCTGTCTTCGTTGGCCCTTTGGCTTCCTCCTCGGTCTTTGTGGTTTCCTCTATCTCTTCGTGCTCACCAGCACTCTTGAGACACATTGATTCAATGGTGAGGACTGAATCATTCACAACGTACACATATTCCAAAAATTGTAATAGCGCTCCCTTTTTCTCAATGATAGCAGGCACACACAGGGACAACATTGTTTAACAGACATGCCATGTCCCAATCACAATCAAAATCCATTGTAGTTCAAACTCTTGAACTATCGGGAGCATTTCTTAAAGCATTTTTTCCTTCAAATTGCACGCAAGGCCAATATTCAATTACACAGGAAATATGAGAAAAATTGGTGAAACTATTAAAGAGCCGGACTTCAAATTTAATTCACGTGAATCTATAACTACATCGGGTCTGTAGTGTAATTTCAATCAACAGTCGCGCTCATGACATCACTGATGGTCGATGGTCTATTCTCCACTATACGTGATATTATATTAAGCCCATCTATAATGTTGCATCGGGTTTGGTCTTGCAATCAGAATCGGCAGTTGCCCTTGGCGAAGATCCGATGTGATATCAGTAATTGCTATCAGTGATTGCAATGGTCCACTTAACACATTGTAACTTCCACTCCCAAAGTGCTAATGCGATATACGTAGGCAATCGCAAATCGCAAAGGTTCAGGGCTCGACGTTAACATAGACCACTCACTTATAGCGATGTGATAATATGTGCCAGACCTGATAGGACTCAACACTCCCATGCATAACATTTCAAGTCCACTTTCCCGAATCTGCTAAGTGTTTAGTGTGATTTCTCTGTGTAAAAGGCATTCGGTGATAAAAAAGTAAATACACAGGGGTGATGATGTATGGGTTCTATGGAACTGATAGCATTAAAACTTCCGCCTTCGATAGTGTAAATGCGTATATAAACTCTGCCTTTCTTCTCTGATAGTGTATTTGCATATATGTATGGCTTTATGCTGCTGATAGTGCATATAGACCTATATACATGAGTTTTATGAGTTTTGGCCTCTGATATATGAGGTTGTGGCATATATTGCTCCCTATAGTGTAAATGCATCCATATATATGATATATGCTCTCGATAGTGTATTCCCTTGGCATTCTTTCTCCGATAGCTCTCGGTAGTGTAAATGCATCCATCTATATGATATATTCTCCCGATAGTGTTATCTGTGGCATATATGGCTCTCGATATCTCATTTTCATGCATATGACCCTTTTGTGGCATACATTGCTCCGATAGCTCTCGATAGCTCTGCCTACTTCCTCCATTGCTCCGATGGCTCTGTTTGCTTCCTCCAATGGCTCTGTTTTCTTGAATGTGGCTCCTCTAGTTTGGTGGTGTATTGTCAAGACCTCCTATTATACTTTCATACCTTGATGGCTTCTGCCTTTTCTGATATTCCTCTCTTGCTCTCATATTCTGTAATATGCTTTGATATGCCTCCTTTGTTAACTCCTCTAGCTTATGGCTTAGCTATCCTACTCCTATCTCTTCATGGATCTGCTTTGCTTCCCCTTGGCTTCATATCATCATATACTATCTAGTATATTTCCATATTGACATCAATGACAACCTAGGTCAACAAGTGGAACCCTTAGTTGAGGTAGGAGCAAAGCCATGAACAATTCACGGTGCTATCCATCTATTAAGTTCATATTAGCTTTGCAATTTTGCACTTCAATCTCTAATACAACTCCCAAGGTGTCTCACCTAGTTTCATTGCAATATATTTGAACCCCACAATCGACTGTGCCTCAGATTTAGGCCTACTGGACTCTTTATTTGACATCGTCTAGATCTCGACCAACCCAGCATTTGGGTTATCATTAGAGTACTTGACGTACCAAGTTAGCGTGCGATCCTGCAAAGCACTAACCAATGTTGCCTTCTTTACATGATCATCTATGACACCCTGAGCTTCCCATACAACTTCTACGATGAACCAGAACTGGTCTGGGTCCTCATATCCCAAGCCTTTAAACAATGGTAGCTTCACTAAATATGCCATGTTGAACTGGGGTGGAGGTGGTGGTGGTGTGGGCGAAGTTAAAGGTGACGATGGTGAAGGTGGAGGTGGTAGTCGCAGGAACCCTTATTTATCAACTAAACTGCACTTCGTGGAGAAGCCTGTGCTACTCCCTCTTCATCACCCAAAGGAGGTGAAATCATTGGGCTATACTCAGGACCCTTTCTTCCTTCATTCCTATAAGTCTTTCCACTTTGAAGCTATAAAAATCAAGGTAGCTGCATATCCCATTTTTCACACAATAACATCTTAATCCAAGTATTTAAAGACTTCTTGTACTTACCTCGTGGACCTGACTGAGGTATCGATCGCGAATTCTGTCACAAATCCTCCTATGATACGATTTAGCCAATGATTGACAGTGTGGGTGATCTTATCCTCAGAGGCTTCCAATCTTTCTACTAACTCTGGGGTCCAAACAATAGGACCATTAAGCCTCCACCTTCCTTGGCTATCTACTAGCTTCGCGACCCACTTGTATAACTCAACTGGAAAGGAACAGAAAAATATGTCATGGATTTTTGTATAGAGGTATCTGCCTAGCCATTGTTCCTTTGTCAGCCATGGATTTTTTCTCTCCTACGCTGCAAATTCGTGGATCTTCCTATCCAACCAGTCTTCGCTCTCTTTCTTAGTTGGATTCCAATGATACGACATCACACATATCTCATGCAGATTACGGTCCCGACAATGCAACCATTTTTTCGCTTTGTGGGCCCTGACCCAGGTTCAGTGTTAATCAGCCAAACAAATCACTACACTACTGGCCCTTTCGGTATCAACCCGCGGAGCACAAACCAAAGTCTCACCCGAAGCAGTATGGGGGGATGTTAGAAGAAAGCTTCTACACTGTGAGATGATTGTGATGTCAGTTTATACCTCTTGCTCCTACCTTCGTGCAGGTCGCTAAGATTTAGGGCCTGATCGATGTACACCCTATCATGCCCCTCAATACCTCCGCGAAGGTGTACTATTTGCCTTCACGTAGCCCTAACCCGCGGTTTGGGTATTTTCGCGCTGCTATGAAAATGTATTGTATAGGTTCCTATTGACAGGGTGAATGTTCGCTATGCCAACAAGGGGAACTAACTCAATTGCAGACCCTAATTAGATCTGCTTCATTTGGAATGGCTAATTCCAACGGGTTTTAAAGGACCCCGTAAACTATTATAGGTGTTGAAAGATTGCTTCTCAGAGGAAGACTTCAATTAAATCAAGAAAAGAAATAGCTAAACTATATGTATTAATTCCTATCTACACTAATTTTAACTACTTATGCTAATCCTAACTATTCCAATCTATCCTGCATGAGCACAACGAAAGAGATTAAACATCATATATAGATTCCAAGTCCAAATGAATCAATTAATGGTTCACAGATGAACACAGTTGTATTAAATCCTAATTTCCATCCAATTACGTATACAGGAATACACATTCCTTTCCATACAAATAACACTTGCAACTGATGTTTAACAAAGCTTTGAATCAACAACTTTTCTTGAGTTAACCATGCTATTGAATTATATTCAAATAACCAGAAATAACCATCAACTGTATGTTATCAATATGCACAAAGCAAAAGACATTTATCTTTATGCCAACAACAATACACTGATTCTAAAAACATGAAAGAAAGAAAATAGATCTAAAAAAAAGGCTCTTTCACAACTAAACAGTCTTCTTTATTCACAAAAAATAAAAAATTGTTCTGCCCAGAAAAATGTTCTCCTCTCCTATCCGGATGTAATACTTATGCCATTGGAAATGACTCTTGTTCTTCCCTGAAATTTTTTCCTTCCCTTCTTCTTTTCAATATACAAATCAGAATGCATAGATGTAGAATAGTCGGTGTCGCTACTAACACATAGAAGGTATATCTACTATGATGCTTCCTCCTGACATGGAGCATGCCTCCATTATGCATTATGGTGGTTCATATCCCTTTCTGCAAAACATGCCTCTGTAATATCGACACCGGTGGTGCAAAGGTGTCATCTTGATATAATTCGCCTTTATCCATTACTGGGTCCACTCGAACTCGCTTCTAGAAATAATTCATATGATAAATATGACAAACATGGTCACAAACAAAACTTTCATTCAGCCACAATTTCTATTTAATCTTAAATGTAGAGCAACTATGATTCTCAACCCATCGAACCTATTGTGACATGTATTTCCTTTGCCCATAATATTCATTTTTACCCAAGGACTACTTAATCAATGCATCCAAAGTAGACCATTCACTTTACGGGATTTTCCCTTGAAAAATTAGACCAAAACCTTTTATCACAATACACAGGAAAACATGGGAAAACCTGGGCCGAGCCATAAGGCCAGACTTCAAATAATATATACCCCAGCATATAATTATCGCCAAGTCTTCCATATCACCCCTTCGCATATCACAAGAGCTTCACTTTTGTCGATCACTAATTGCGATTAGTGATAGAGGAAAGCAGACACGAAATATATATGTGTCTTGGTTCATAATCCCTTCGGATCCACCACATAATATTTCCCTTTGAAAACCCCAACCACAATGTATTGTCGCAATACATGGGAATACATGGGAAAACCCGCAACTGACCATAAGGCTGGACTTGAAATATTATGCACCTGGGTCTAAAGTTATCGTCGAGTCTGCCCATCGCATCACACCTTGTGTTTAAGACTTAAGCTCTACCAATTACACCTTGTGATAGGCCTGACCTGAAATATATATGTGCCATGGTTAATAATTCTGTCGGGTTCACCATATTTCATCGCGTTTTATATATAAGCCCTGGCTCTGCCGATTGCGACTTACAATTGGGTTGCAGACTCAAAAATGTATATGATGCATTTAATAATATCGGTGGGTCTGCCATATCACGGAGCACCTTATGTATGGACCTTGGGTTCTGTCGATCGCGATTTGAGATTCAGGAGGTGGACCCGATAAACATATGTGTTTTATTTAATAATCATGGCGGGTCCACTAATCACATCGTGCTTTATGTATATGCCATGGACCCCACCGATTGCGATAAGCGATGTAGCGACAGATCCAATATATATATGGACGTGATTAATTATATTTGGAGTCTGAAAGTCGTCGCATATCAGATGCACAAGGGGAATGCGTAGTGTGTTAGAAAATTATATATTACAGAGCAATGAAACACATAAAATATTCCAGAAATATAAACACAAAAAACACATAAAACAAGAGAGACACAGATATACGTGGTTCACCCAGTTTGGGCTACGTCCACGGAGAAACAACTAGTCCTTCCTTTTATATTATCCAGCAAACTTTAAAGAGATACAACCTACAACAGATCTGCTATAACACACTCTTCGCTTTCAATCTCCTCTCTTTTCCTCACTCAGAATATAGAGATACATAGATGCAATATAATTCCCTCATATATCGAGTGGTTGCCTTCTAAGGCAAAAACACCTAAATTAAACATGACTTCTACTATCAGATCATCCGCCTAATAAATGACCCAGATTGACTAGAAATTACTATACGTTTACAAGGCAATTTTACATCTATTTTTAGCTTCAGGGACATTGCCCCTGAACCCCCGCCAAGAGACCGCTGGCTCCTGAACCCCCTAGTTGGGGGGGATCAGATGACCTGAACCCCCGCAGGGTGGACAAGTCCCTCCCCCACACCCCCCTACGTGGAGGGGTGTACAGTCTTCCTGGGGTATACATCCAGCTTAAACCTTTGAATACAGAAGATAACCAGGCTCCACAACCAACAATCTCCCACTTGGAGACTGATTTTAGCAACTCCACCACTACTTCATTTTCTAGACAATGACTCCACTTTGGACCTGGTTCTTTCTCGTCTTCTTCATCATACTTAAGACCAATTGAAACTGAGCAGATTCTCAGTTTCTCCCTGGTTATAACTTTTGTTAACATATTTTCATGATTCTGGCTAGTGTGTATCTTTTCCAGCTTCAACTGTCCATCTTCCAATGCTGACCGTATGAAATGGTAGTTGAGTTGTATATGTTTAGTCTTGGAATGAAATGCAGAGTTCTTTGCAAGATGTATAGAACTCTGGCTGTCACTGTATAACCTGCTCAACTCCAGCTCTTTACCCAATTCATCCAGAAACCTTTGCAACCAAATCATTTCTTTACCAGCCTCTGTAGCAGCAACATACTTTGCTTCTGTTGGTAAGAGTGCAACAACACTTTGTAGTTTTGAGACCCAACTTATAGCTATTCCACCTACAGTCAATAGATATCCTGTAGTGCCCCTCCTATTATCTCTATCACCTACCATATCTGCATCAACATATCCCTGTAGAGAAATCTTTGAGCCACCAAAGCATAATTCTTGATTTGTTGTACCTCTCAAATACCTGAGAATCCACTTCACCACCATCCAATGTTATTTTCCTGGATTTTTCTTGTACCTACTTACAACTCCCACTGCATGTGAAATATCAGGCCTTATGTAGACCATTGCATGCATTAAGCTTCCAACTGCTTATACATAAGGAGCTTTAGACATATAATCCATGTCTTCTTGGGTCTTTGGACACATCTCCTTTCTTAATATGAAATGTCTAGCCAAAGGTATACTAACTGGTTTTGTATTCTGCATATTAAAAATTTTCAACACCTTTTCTATATACTCACTTTGAGACAATGTTAATTTGTGATTCTTCCTGTCTCTAGTTATTCTCATACCAAGGATTTGTTTTGAAGCACCCAAATTCTTCATTGCAAATGAGTTTTCCAATTTCCTTTTGAGCACATTTATCCCCTGCATGTTAGAACTTGCAACAAGCATGTCATCTACATATAATAACAATATAATATAGCTACCATTATTTTTCCTTTTGAGATAAACACAATGATCAGAGTGACATCTAGTATAACCTTGTTCAAACATAAACCCATCAAATTTTCGATCCCACTACCTTGGAGCCTATTTTAAGCCATACAAGCTCTTCTTCAACCTGCACACTAGTTTCTCCTTCCCTTTTACCTCATATCCTTGTGGTTGCTGCATATATATCTCTTCTTCAAAATCCCCATGGAGAAAGGCTATCTTTACATCTAACTGCTCAAGATGCAAATCTTCAACTGTTACTAGACTTAGAATAGTTCTGATTGAAGTCATTTTTACAACAGGATAAAATATCTCATCAAAGTCTATACCCTTTTTCTATGCAAACCCTTTCACCACAAGTCTAGCTTTGTACCTTTTTCTACCTCCATCTTCTTCCTTAAACTTGTAAACCCATTTATTTTGCAATGCTATTATAACTGTAGGCAACCTAACTAAGTCCCAAGTCTAATTACGTGCTAAGGAGTCCATCTCTTCTTTCATGGCTTGCTCCCACTTCTTCTTGGTTTCTACCTGCACTGCTTCTTCATAACATTCTGGTTCACCAAAATCAGTCAACAATACATAATATAATGAAGGAGAATATCATTCAGGGGGTCTACTTATCCTAGTAGATCTTCTAACACCACTTTTAGGTGTTTGAGTTGCTTGTTGCTGTTGTGGTTTTTGTTCTAGCTATTGATCATCATGATTTTCAGGCACCATTACTTTTCCTGTGATATCATCAAGCACTGTGTATTCTTTGTTTTCTTTTTCCTGTTTCTTTTCCTACAACTGATCCTTATACAAAAACTTTTCATTGAATATTACATCTCTGCTACTAATGATTTTATGTTTTTCATAATCATAAAGCGATAACCAAAATCATTAACACCATATTCAATAAAGGTACATTTCTTTGATTTTGCCTCAAGCTTTGTTCTATTTTCTTTATTAATGTGGACAAAGGCTTCACAACCATAAGTTTCTAAAAAAGAGTAGTTTACCTATCCATGCCTCCTCGGGAATACCACCATCAAAGGAACTTGAAGGCCGTCTATTTATTAGATAAACAACAGTATCTACAACATCTACCCAAAATTGTAAAGGCAATCTTGTATGCAATCTCATGCACCTTACGCGCTCCATGATTGTCCTGTTCATCCTTTCTGACACGCCATTTTCTTGTGGTGTTCCTGGAGCTGTCTTTTCTCTGCGAATTCCATTCTGAAAACAGTACCTATCAAATTCTTTGCTATAATATTCACCCCCATTGTCTTATCTGAGACACTTCAACATTTTTCTTGTCTCATTTTCAACCAAAGCTTTCCATTTCTTGAAAGTATCAAATACATCAGATTTATTTCGAATACAATAAATCTAGGTTTTTCTGGTTGCATCATCAATAAAAGTAACATAATAATGAGATCCACCAAGAGATGATACCTGAGCAGGTCCCCATACATTTGTATCCACAAGATCTATTTTTTTGTTCTTCTTTTCTTTCCCAGCTTTAAGGAATCTAACTCTCTTCTGTTTTCCATAAACACAATTCTCACAGAATTTTAAATCAACATGCTTCAAACCTGGCAACAAATTTCTTGAGTGAAGAATCTGCATCCCCTTCTCACTGATGTGCCCGAGCCTATGATGCCACAATGATGTATCTTCTCCTATAGAGTTTAAAGCATTAACAAAAATAGAAATACCATTGCATAAATACAATGTACCAACCTTTCCTCCTTTTTCTATTACCAGGGATCCCTTAGTGACTTTCCAGGTTTTATCTGTGAAAGTAGCTACGCAACCTTCACCTCCCAAATTCCCTGTTGCTATTAGATTTTTCTTTAGATCTGGAACATGCCTTACCTCCTTTAATAGCCATTGATTTCCATTCTACTATTTTATCAAAATTTTACCCATTCCAATGATTTTACAGGGTTTATCATCACCCAATCGAACTTGTCCAAAATCTTCTTAAACATAATCATGAAAATATTTCTTATCGAGTGTGGCATGGAATGAGGCCCCTGAATCTACCACCCAGGCATCAATAATATTTTCTAATGAAAGAATCAAAGCATCTTGCAACACATCACCTATTACATTTGCTTCATGATTAGTTTCTTGTTACGCATCTCCTTCTTTTTTGTTCCGAGACATGCAGTCTTTCTTCAGATGTCCTTTCTTCCCGCATTTCTAGCACACTATCCCTGATCTGGACTTGGATCTACCTTTTCTTGACTTACTGTGATATCTTGGCCTCTTTCCTCTTTCCATTTTTCTTCCCCTAGTCTCTGCAGTCAAAGCATTACCTGATATCTCACCGAAGCTTTTCCATTGCATTTCCTCACTAAGGATTGCACCAACAACATCATCAAACTTTAAAGTACTAGATCTAGAGACAGAGTTACTAATGGCCATAACTAAACCATTCCAACTTTCTGGCAATGAGCACAGAAATAACAGAGCCCTAACTTCATCATCAAAATTTACCCCTACAGAACTTAACTAGCTTGTAACTGTATTAAAATCATTTAAATGATCAACAACAGATCCACCTTCTGACATCTTCATATTAAATAAATGCTTCATAAGAAATACCTTATTTGAGGCCGAGGGTTTTTCATATAGTTTGGCCAATGCCAACATTAAACCCTTTGGTGTTGTTTCCTTTGAAATATAAAATGCTACCGATGCTACTAGGCACAGACATATTGTTCCAAGTGCCTTTCTATTGAGAATATTCCATTTTTTGTCTATCATACTCGTCAGTTTCTTTGTCTTTCTGCTCAATGGTAGGTACAGATCTCTCTGATACAAATAATCTTCCATAGCTAATAGTTTTGGCCATTGAATTTTTCGACCCTAAACCTACCATCTTCTGCCATTGTTCCCACTCGAACCAGGAACCCTTCTCTCTTGTGAGCTTATCAACCAAATTGACCTTCGGCTCTGATACCAGTTGTTAGAAAATTATATACAACAGAGCAATGGAACACATAAAATATTGTAGAAATATAAACACAGAAAATGCATAAAACAAGAGAGACACAAATATACGTGGTTCACCTAGTTTGGGCTACGTCCACAAAGAAACAACAAGTCCTTCCTTTTATATTATCTAGCAAACTTTAAAGAGATACAACCTACAACAGATCCATTGTAACACTCTCTTTGCTCTCAATCTCCTCTCTCTTCCTCACTCAAAATACAGAGTTACATAGATGCAATACAATTCCCTTATATATAGTGATGGGTTTCCTTCTAGGGAAAAAAACCCTATATTAAACATAACTTCTACCGTCAGATCATCCACCTAATGAATGGCCCAGATTGACAAGAAATTACTATACTTTTACAAGGAAATTTTACATATATTTTTAGCTTTGGGGGCGCTGCTCCCGAACCCCTACGGGGGGGACAAGTCCCCCTCGCACCCCCCTCGTTGAGGGATGTACAGCCTTCCTGGGGTATACATCCAGCTGAAACCTTTGAATACAGAAGATAATCAGGCTCCACACCCAACATAGTGTGACTGTGGAAATTGTGACATTGCAATAGTGATAAAGGTAGGCATAGGGAAATGTGTAAAGATTGAAAAGGCGCGGAAAGGGTAAGTTAATGATGTTTGAAGATATTTCTGTTACAAAATCATTGAGATAAAAATAAGGATGCGATAGAAGGTTTTGTGGGTTGGATCCCAAAACAGCCATACTAGAAAGTGGGGGGTTGGTGAAGGTTTATGAGGATTGAAAAGGTCTCGATGAGGGATATGAATGAAGGGCTAGAAAGGGTTATAGATGAATCATGCGTCAAAAATTTGTTAAGGGGGGCCTAACCATTAAGAATTGGGGATTTGACTTGGCAAAGAGTTAACATCCTTGAAATAAAACAGATCATTTAGAGAAGTGAAAGATCAAACTTCTACGGGGGCCATTCAAATTTTCTACCAGAGCATGTTTTAATAGGGTGGTGGTTGTGGTCACAACAAATGGTGAACCATTGGGCGAACTAGTCATCTCTGTTTCCATATAAACCTTGGATTAGTAGAACATTTGGGTTTGAAGATAAACTTGAAATGGAAATTGTATAGATGGACAGGCATAGGTTCCACTTCAACATTAATTGCTTCAAGTGGGATAAAGACAAATAGCTTCAACTTACTGATAGGGTTTTGACAGGAATTCTCCAATGGTAGTATTATGGGATTTATTGATCCTCCTTTACCTGTTTTCTACATTCAAAAATCCTTTCAGGGTCATCACTGGTCTACTAATACCTGTTTAGGTGTGTACCTCAACTCTTTATTGCTCATCAATCTTGATGTAGATATATTTATCTGCACTTTATGTAAGAATTTTAGTGCTATACTTTCGTGTGATTGAATGGGGTGTAGTCATGGATTATGCCAAATTTTTAAACTGCTTAAGCAAGGTTGGATTTGTTGTGTCAGCCGGTACTCTGAGTCCAGCAATAGTCCCTACTCTAACTGGCTTCTCAAACAACCTATCCTTCCATATTGGCACAAGGACTTGACATTTCATTTTCTTTTAAATAAGTCCTTCCAGCTTCAGGCACAAGGACTAGAGCACAATTATATTTGCAACAGGGTATATGACAGTGAATTTAGCCCATGAAAGGAGGTTTACTTGTAGATGACAGGTATTGGAAAAATTAGTGTGGTGGATGGGACCAATGGAGAATGAATACAAACCTTACAAGTAAGTATAGGCTAGCTCTGAGTGGGATTTTTAAAAATGTAGCGTTCCACCATGCCAGTCCAGCTATGGTTACACATTTTTTGTTTTATAAAGATTCCCCTACATCCTCTAGGTATCCAGGTTATCAACAGATCCTACCTAGTTCCCGACATATGCTAATGAGTGTCTTCAATTTAAATTCCACCGCTGATTTTCTAGTTCTCATAGGCTCATTGAAGTTCACTTGATTTGTAAGGTAAAAGCTAAAGGTGGAGAATGAGGGAAATCTGAAGAGAGTCATAAAAGGTGAGAATGAAACCGGAGGATTGAGATCAGTTGGCTAAAAGGACTAAAATTCAAAATAGAAAGAAAACAAACTTTGCGGAAAAACAAGAACAGAAGGTACGAAAATATAGCTAAGCTAACAACAAAATAAAGTAAATTCTAACCTACTCATGAGGTAACCACCATGTGATGGCTACTGGAAGTATCTCCTAAGATGTTGCCCATTAAAAAGGATTTTTTCAGTTTCTCGCTGTAAAGTTTTCAATCTGTAAGTTCCCTGACCAATTTTTTCCACAACTTGGAATGGACCCAGCCATAATTGTTGGAATTTAGTGTGTTTACCTTTTGGCTCACTCAACTTGTCACATTTCAGGACTAGCTCTCCCACTTGGTAATCTTTATCCCCTTCCAGATGGTGATCAAACCATTTCTTCATAATCATTTGGTGATTTCTAAATTTATTTTTGGCTTTATCTCTCAATTCCTCCAACATCACCAGTTGGTTGATCCTTTTTTGAACTAAGGCTGAAGGGGTCCCTCTTGAGGCTTGGGAGAGCTATAAAGAGGGAAGGGTAATGTTAGGAGGCAAGATGGCTTCCTATCCATAGATGAGGAAGTATGGGGAGTTTCCTAATGCTACTTTTGGGGTGACCCTATCGGCCCAAAGGGAATTTGTCAGAGCGTTGTGACAATTCCTCTGGTTGTTAGTGACAGACTTATAGATTATGCAGATGAGGTTTTTATTCGAGGAATTTACAACTCCATTTCCCTGGAGGTAATAGTTTGATGCATACCTTATGCGAATTGATTTATCAATACAAAATTCAGTCAGTTTCAATGATGAAATGTAAGAATCATTGTCAAATATGAGAGCATTAAGGATGCCAAACCTGCTGATAATGAATTTATTAATAAATGATATTACCTCATATTTGTTTGTTTACCTTCCGAAGTGAGATGGCTTCGGTCCATCTGGTGAATTAGTCAGTTGTCTTGAGTATATACTTATGTTGTTGTGAAGAGTTTGGAGTGATCTCGCCTATGACATTTAGGCTCCATTACTGGAACGAGCGATAAATCATAACAGGCCTAAGGGGAACGATTGGCTTTCTTTCTCATCCTGTGGCAGTTTGACATACCTTGCATTTCTGAGCATAGGCATGCGAGTCTCTGAACATTGTGGGCCAATAATATCCAACACTTGATATTTTGTGAATAGTGGTATCTCCTCCAAAGTGACCACCTGCTAGGACATCATGCATTTATTTCAAGATGTGATCGACATCATCCTTCTCCAAACACCTCAGCCACACTCCGTCATAATTCTTTCTGTATAATGTGCCACTGACAAAGTGATACTGATTAGATTTCAATCTGAGTGCTCTCCTTCTTGATGCATCCATATGCTCAGGACATGATCCCCATGTTAGATAAAATGTATGTCGTAATACCATGACTCAGGGTCCAAAGGGAATTTAGACGTTTTCCACTCATACATCAATGTCTCATTAATCCATAGGGGCTCCTCCTTGAATTCTACTAGTGCTTTTTTCATGCTTTGCCCTTCTGGTTCTTCGGACGCCTCTTCTTTACCCACTAAAGCTTTTGCTACTAGCCTACACAATCCCTGCCCTCGAACCATCTTCACCGGCTTAATCTCGAGGTCATATTCTTGAAGGGCGGTGACCCAAATCCCTCTCCATTCACCCATTTCTTTCTGCATGAAGAGGGCTCTTACAACAGGATGGGGAATGATTACTTTAGTCCTGGCCTTTAATAAGTAAGGGTGGAAATGTTTTACGGCTTTAAAAAATGCAAAACCTTGTTTCTCCACGTCCGGGTAGTTCAGTTCTACTCCCTAAAAATTTGAGCTCATATAAGAAATAGGGACTTGATAGCCATCATCATCTTTCTGGGTGAGGATTGCAGCATATGAAACATCAGAAGCGAAAGTGTACAAGAAGAGTTCCTTGTCAAAATTGGGGCTGACTAGTGTAGGAGCTTCTGCGATTGCCTCCTTAATTCTTTGAAACAATTTCTTGGTTTCACCGCTTCACTTATAAACGACATCTTTCTTCATCATTAGCTGCATGGGATGCACTATTTCTGCAAAACCTGAGACAAATTTCCTAACGAAATTAATCTTCCCGAAGAAATATTACATTTCCCTTTTATTTGCAAGGGACTGTATTCTCATGATAGTCTCTATTCTTTCAGGATCAATAATAATCCCTTCTTTAGAGAGGATATGATCTAGTTGCTTCCCTTCTGTAACTGCGAAAATGCTCTTCCTGGGGTTCAATGATATTTCATACCTTTGGCATCTTTCGAAGATCTATTTCAGGTGGTAGATATGATCCCTTTGGTGGTACGAAGACACAGTAATGTCATCCATGTAAACCACTATTGACTTGTTAATCAATCCTTGGAAGGCTATATCCATAGCTCTCTGAAGTGTGGCACCCACATTAATGAGTCCAAATGGCATTTTATGATATGCGTAAGTGCCCCATTTAGTGTTGAAGGTTGTCTTAAGCTGATCTCCATTCGACACCAACACTTGATTATATCTTGAAAACCCATCCAACAGGGACAACATTTCAGACCTAGAAACGCACTGAAGAATGTGTTTCATAGAAGGAACGAGATAAATATCTTTCTGCAATGCTTTGTTCAGGTTTTTAAAATCTATAAATAGCTAGATGTCTCCATTTCTCTTTCTTACTGGCACAAGATTAGCTACCCAACAAGTGTGTCTGATGGGGAAAATGATTTTAGCATCCATCATTTTGTTTAAGTCTTTCTTTACCAACGACTCCAGGCTTGGATGCATCTTACGAATCTTTTGTTGGTAGGGATTAACACCCTTTTCCAAAGGAATTACATGTTGTATAACACTGGTATCAAAGTTTTTTAAGTCGCCATATGCCCATCCAAATACATCCTTTTACTCCTTAAATAGCTTGACAAATGTAGCCTTTTCTTGTAGAGAGCACCCCAAGCCCAAATTAACAGTTTTTGGGTCTTCTTTGGTTCCAAGGCTGACCGATTCATACTTCATGGATGAGCTATGCATTTTGTAGTTAGTTGGCTTCCTGAATTTATCATGCAAGTCATACAAGTGCTCCATCTTGACAACTGACTTTGGAATTATATTGGATTGATCCTTTTCCTCATCTTCCCTCTCATTCATAAGCCTTTCATGCTCTTTTTCATCCATGACTGCATTCTAAAATGTCTTCTCGTAGTGCAAGAACTCAAGGATTTGCTCGTCATCTTTGAACACCTTTCAATTTGAGATGTTATTAGGCATGGATGGTCTAAAAATCAATTCAGCATAATATTTATTCTTCTTTAATCTAAAATCAGGCAAAATTTTTGCAGCCATACCAGCCATTAGATCAACATCTTGGTTTTTCTCTCGAGGTATGTATGTGATATTAAAATAATCAAAACTTTCAATTAAGCTCCATACCTCATGTTGGAACCTTACCAGGTGTCATGAATTGCATTGTATCCTTTTCCTTACCTGGTTCACAATTATCTTTGAGTCACCAAAAACATTAAGATTTTTTACCTTCATATCAATGGCTTTCACCAGGCCCTATAGCAAGTCTTCATATTCTGTCATGTTTTTGGTCAATGAGAATTCTCCCAGAACCTACACCTTCAAGGCAGTTAAAGCCATCAAAATAGAGTGTCAAAAATATAGAATCTAATGGTACATTAATTGAACTGCTTTCTATGAAATTAGTCATATGATCTACTATAATACATGATAATTCATCAGTTGGATTGCAGGGGAGAGCTTCCAACTGTGTGTTTGTCACAGTTTCTTCAACTGTCTCTACATGGAATTCTCCAAAATAGGTTTCGATGGCACAAATGTTGAAACTATAATTCCCAAGGATAGAGTTGGTATACATTATAGGTTCATTCGGGCCATTTAGTTCCGTCACCACATAATTCATGTATCTTTCTTGATTAACCCTCAAAATATCACCTTTTCCCTTCTGAGGCAACAAGAGATGCGACCAATCAGTTGAGAAACATCCATTTAGTTTTGTTGACCAGTCCCTACTAAGCAGCATTCCATAAACCTTGGGTATGTCGACTACAACTATATCAATGAATTGTGTGTATTGTGGTTCAGTAGCCATCTGGATCAGCACATCTTTTAATTCCCCAATTACTTTCACATTTTTCCTGTCCAATTCCATAATTCGAGTTCCAGTTTTCTTGGGTATCACATGAAGTATTTTAGCAACAGCGTAATGCATCACAGTGGACGAGGCAGCTAAGTCTACCAAGAAATTTTGGACGTTCATGTTGAAGATTTCAAATGTTTTGGGGTTCGATTCATTTTGGATAGAGTGGCTTCCATAGTTGATGGGGTTTGGGCTATACTAGGGTATAACAGGTCTGGATGCCGACTTCTTGGTTTGAATGCTCAGGATGGTGGGAGTTTTGCAATGTTTTTCATTCATAGATTTCAAAAGAAAGTCTCTTTGCTGCGTTAACTTTAACAAATCGAAGTATGTAATATTATCTCAAGATTTCTTAAGATCATCCAAAATATTGTAATGAATGTTATAAATAGGGTAGGGCAGAGTAAACATACCTGTATTTCCATTCTTAGATGGGAGTTTACCATTCTGAGTCACCTTCATTGCAGTCGAGGGTGTATTATCTTTGTCAAGATAGTTTGCAACAAGGACACTCTTGGAATCTCCACTAGGTTTACCCTTCTCAGCAAGAACTTTGGGAGCAGATGCCTTCAAAGGGTGAACATCTTTCTTTGTCTGGTCTACAAACTTCATCATGCCCACAAGTGGTCCTTTACTTCGTGTATGGATTTCATTAGTGTGGATTCCTACCATACTATCTCCTTCATCATCATTGTTCTCATTTTTATAGAAATCCCACAATACATTGATTTTAGATTCTTTGTCCAAGGGCTCTTCTACTTGGTATTCTTCCTCATTTTCTTGTTCTGGCTCCAGCTCCACTATAAGTTCTTCTTTGTTAATGAGTGATCCGATAAAAGCTAGCTCTTCCATATTTAAATTCCCTTCACTGGGTGGAGCAGGCAATGTAAGTTGACCATGACCACCTTCTATCTTCTTACGATAGAAAGGTTTGAAAGGTTTTATGTTGTTATAATCTCCTCCATTCCCACTTGTACTCTCTTAAGAATTCCTTTTCATATCAATGGCTATGTTTGCTAATTTCTTAATGATCTGATGCAAACCTTCCACATTTGTGGTGTCCCTTTCTTTGCCCTCAGACACTTTGTTATCACTCCCATTATTCTTCTTGGATGACTGAGAGGCTTTCTTCCTTCAGTTGTATGATGACACGCTATGAGACTGATACTTTCATTCTCAACTTTTACTTCTTCATCAATAGCACCTTGTAAGGTCTGTGCGTTACTCCTCTTGATCCACATCGTAGTAGGGACGGGGAGAGCAGTGATGTAGAATTCCATGAGCACCTCCTCAGTAGGTTTAGCATTAGCCAGGATTCTATTGAACAAAGTGTTGAACTAGATGTTAAAATCCTTGACCTTTTCTTTGGCTTCCATTTTCAAACAAGGTAGTTCTAAAACTAAGGTTGCAGGTGTTTTGTCATTGCCAAACTTGTCTAAAAAGGCCTCTGAAAGGCAACCCATGAGGTGATCGATCCTATTCTCAAGCTAAAGTACCACATGGAGGCTGCTCTAATCAGGGTAAAAGGGAACAAGTGGCATACCACATCTTCATTGGCTACCCCCAACATGCACATGGCCAGGAAGAAAGAGTGGATATGGTTATCAGTAGTGTCTCTCCACTCAGGGTCGAATTTTGGAAATACTCTTTCTGCATTCTTGGGTAAGGGATGCTGCTGCCCAGGTACCGCCACGGCATCCTGAGCGAGCCATGCAAGGAGTGCTCTGAGGGGAGGTGGGAGTTGGTTCCCACCTTGTTGAAGTTGATTCTCATCGAGTTGAAGCTAATTCCCACTTGGAAGAGGAACTTTAACCATATTATTGATAGGGAAGTTTTGGTCAAAGGTGTCTTTGAGGTGTCCTTTATTAGAATTTCCCAAATTAGACTGGGGATTACCTTCAGAGAGTGGATCTTCAGGAATTTATTCCCAAGGAATTTCAATACCTTGCAAGGATTGTAGCACAATATCTTCAAGAGAAGGGGCTACAAATGTCTCTTCATTTATGGAACAGACCCTTGGCTTTCTTTTAGTTGTCGGAGGTAAAGAGTGAAATATGGGGAGCTAAGAGACGGAACACCCGATTAAGTATTCTGACTGGTTGTTCCTGAGTGACAGGATACTCCCACAGTGTCTCTTCTTCAGGTGACCCAAGCATGAGACTTAGGGGGATCTCTGTTTCTTTGAAATGAGGCTTTTCCAAATGGGAGGAAGGATCTTTTCGACCTTTACGATCCATGCATTAATAATTTCGAGTCCATGCATGACATTTATAGATGTAATCATAAAAATTTGTGGATGACAGTTCAGGTCCTCCTTCTGGCACCAATTTGTTGACAGGGCGAATGTTCGCTATGCCAACAAGGGGAACTAACCCAATTGCAGACCCTAATTAGATCTGCTTTCATTTGGAATGGCTAGTTCCAACAGTTTTTAAAGGATCCCATAAAGTGTTATAGGTGTTGAAAGGTTGCTTCTCGGAGGAAGACTTCCTTTAAATCAACAAAAAAAACAGATAACCTATATGTATTAGTTCCTATCTACACTAATTTTAACTACTTATGCTAATCCTAACTATTCCACTGTATCCTGCAAGAGCATAACAAAAGAGATTAAACATCATATATAGATTCCAAGTCCAAATGAATCAATTATTGGTTCACAGATGAATAGGGTTGTATTAAATCCTAATTGCAATCCAATTACTTATACAGGAATACACATTCCTTCCATACAAATAACACTTGCAACTAATGTTTAACAAAGTTTCAAATCAACAACCTTTCATGAGTTAACCATGCTATTGAATTATATTTGAATAACCATAAATAACCATGAACTGTATGTTATCAATATGCACAAATGAAAACACATTTATCTTTATTCTAGCAACAACACATTGATTCTAAACACATGAGAGAAATAAAATAGATCTTAAAAATGAGGCTCTTTCTCAACCAAACAGTGTTCTTTATTCACAAAAAATCAAAAACTGTTCTGCCCAAAAAAAGTTTTCCTCTCCTCTCAAGAGGTAATACTTATGCCACTGGAAATGACTCTCGGTCTTCCCTTAACTTTTGCCCTTTCCCTATTCTTTTCAATATACAAATCAGAACACATAGATATAGAATAGTCGATGTCACTACTGACATGTAGAAGGTATATTGGCTACGATGCTTCCTCTTGACATGGAGCGTGCCTCCATTATGCATTATGGCAGTTCATATCCATTTCTACAGAACATGCCTCTACAATATCGACACCGGTGGTGCAGAGGTGTCATCTTGATATAATTTTCCTTTATCAGTTACTGGGTACACTTGAACTCACCTCCAGAAATAATTCATATGAGAAATATGATAAACATGCTCACAAGCAAAACTTTCATTTGGCCACAATTTCTATTTAATCTTACAATGCACAGCAACTATGATTATCAACCCACCGAACCTATTGTCACATGTATTTCCTTTTCCCATAATTTTCATTTTTATCCAAGGATTGCTTAATCAAAGAATAAAAAATGGGCCATTCAATTTACAGGATTTTCCCTTGAAAACCCAGACCACATCCTTTTGTCATAATACATAGGAAAATAGGGGAAAACCCCGGCCGAGCCACAAGGCCGGACTTCAAATAATATATACCGAAGCATATAATTATCATCGGGTCCACCATTTCGCTCCTTCGCATATTGCATGGGCTTCACTTTTGACAACCGCTGATTGCAATTAGCGATAGGGGAAAGCAGACCCGAAATATATATGTGCGGTAGTTCATAATCCCTTTGGATCTGCCACATAAGATTTCCATTTGAAAATCCCGACCATGATGTATTACTGCAATACATGGGAATACATAGGAAAGCCCACGGCCGACCGTAAGGTCAGACATGAAATATTATGCACCTGGGTCTAAATTTATTGTCGGGTCTACCCATCACGTTGTTCCTTGTGTTTAAGCCTTCGACTTTGCCAATTGCACCTTGCGATAGGCCGAACTCGAAATATATATGTGCCATGGTAAATAATGTCGGTGGGTCCACCATATCACCTTTCATTTTATATATTAGCCTTGTCTCCTCTAATTGTGACTTTATATTTGGCTGTGTACCCGAAAATGTATATGATGTGTTTAATAATATCGGTGGGTCCACCATATCGAAGAGTGCCTTGTCTATGCGCCTCGGGTTCTGCCGATCATGATTTGTGATTGAGGAGGCGGACCCAATAAATGTATGTGTTGTGTTTAATAATCGCGGCATCGTGCTTTATGTATATGCCATCAACCCCACCAATTGTGATAAGTGATGTAACAGTGGATCTGATATATATATGGATGCGATTAATTGTATTTGGAGTCTTGGAAAGTTGCCGCATATCAGATGCAAGAGGGGAATGCATAGTGTGACTGTGGAAATTGCGATATCGTGATAGCGATAAAGGCAGGCATAGGGAAATGTGTAAATATTGAAAAGGCATGGAAAGGGTAAGTTAAGGATGTTTGCAGAGTATTTGCATTGCAAAAGCGTTGAGATAAAAGTAAGGATGCGATAGAAGATTTTGAGGGTTGGATCCCAAAACAACCATAGTAGAGAGTGTGGGGTTGGTGAAGGTTTATGAGGATTGAAGAGATCACAATGAACAATATGAATGAAGGGCTACAAAGGTTTATAGATGAATCATGCATCAGAGATTTGTCAAGGGGGGCCTAACCATTAAGAATTGGAGATTTGACTGGGAAAAGAGTTAGAATCCTTGAGATAAAACAAATCATTCGGAGAAGTGAAAGATCAAACTTCTAGGCGGCCCATTCAAATTTGCTACCAGAGCATGTTTTAATAGGGTGGTGGTTGTGGCCCCAACAGTTCCCAAGTTATCTCAAGTGTTTTTCTTATCTTATCAATCAATTACAATTATCATTGCGTAAACTAATATTCTTTCATGCGTTTAATTAATAGATATAATCACATACATTCGCGCATCAAGTAACCACTGTAAAATAAACCCAGATTGCAATATAATCAGATGCATTGATAGAGACAAAATACACAGTAATTGTAGAATATTTCTCTTTATTGATATCTTCCAATTTAGTATATACTCTATCAACCCTGCGCACATAGCTGCAGGGGTCCGCGCACTCAGCTGCGGACTTCCACCCTAGGCCTCTACACACTCAGCTGCAGAATCTCTACCTATGCTAATACCTTAAACACTTAGACTTATCTACCAAGGCTTCCAAAGCTTAATTGATTCTCTAACTTCCTAGAGATTACTTACTTAGCTCTCTTTTATACAATCCCATGGTCTACAGACCATGGGTAGATCTTTCCAGCCGATTTGACACTTTACAAAGTAAGGGCGGAAAACCCTTTATGGCGATTGACACCTTCGTCCTCTGTGACCACAAAATGTGGAGACGTTACAAATTTATTACAAAATTGTCCCAAAACATGGGCTTTTAGCCCCAAAACTGCTCTTAGGGGAACCCATTCGCAACAACAACTTTCTGTGTCTTGCCAATTTCTACGGTAGGTTCATGTTGGGGTTCTCTCATATCACTTGGCCTTCAAGTCAAGTCACCAAGGGAAGAGTGAAATGAAATTTATTTTGATCTGAAACCCAATAGACGATGTTTGTAGAGTTGAAACATTGCCCCTACTCTTCACCAGTGCTCACATTACAATACCTACAACAACCATTTGAAATTGAGACAAATTCCTCTGAATATGCCATTGGTGCAATTCTTACTCAGTAGGGCCATCCGATGGCTGACCATAGTGAGAACGTTTTGATAGAGTCCGAAAGTATCCCGCCTATGACAAATAAATGTATTCCATTATGCAGGCTTATTTTCAATGGAAGAATTACATTATGGGGAAGGAAATGGTCATCCACACAAATAACTGATCCCTGTAGTTGATACAGACACAAGGGAAGTTGTAGAACAATCACCATTAGAAATGGTCCACATACCTACAACAGTTCCATTTAAACATTAAGTACAAGAAGGGCAGCACCAACAATATTGTAGACTACCTCAGCTAACCACCAATCATGGTATTGATCACTCTTCGCAACTCCTATAGGCACGAGACTTTGGGGTGGTCACATATTTACAAGAGCAATCCATAATTCAACAACACATACTAGACACTCTTGGAAGGTAAGAAAGTTTCAAATTTTCACCTCTAGGATGCACTGTTATGCCACCTAGGACACATCTATGTTCCTTCAAGTGAGGATGCCAAAATGATTAGCAGGCACACTATAGTCGGATCGTTGGTCATTTTAGATTAGAGAAAACAGTGGCAGTACAACAGAAATATTTTTATTAGCTGAACCTTCATCAGGATGTTGGGAATTACATTAGATCATGCACTGCATATGTCATTACCAAATTAATCATCTAGAAGCAAGGCCTACATACTCCTCTTCCAACTCCTATTCGACCTTGGCAATCCATCCCCATGGATTACATGTCGGGCCTTCCTTCTACTAACCACAACAATGACTGCATTTTTGTGGTCGTCGACAAATTCTCTAAGATGACCATTATGGCAGCCTACAAGAAGAGTATTACAGTAGTGGCCACAACTAAGCTCCTCTTTGAGTGAGTTTGGGTACACTTTGGGATCCCACAGTCCATTGTCTCAGATCAGGACAATAGATTCTTGAGTGCATTTTGGTCAATTTTATAGTCGATGCTGGATACCAAACTTACTAAGTCCACAAATTTCAAACCCAAAACTGATGGCCAAACAAAGGTCGTCAACAGGATGATCATACACATTCTGTGTGTGTACAACTCGAAGCATCCATGCACATAGGATGAAAGCCTAACTTATGTCTAGCACAACTACAACAAAGCTCTTCATAGCTCAACAAGACACAACCCCTTTCATTAGAGAACTTTTGAGGTCTAAAATGGGCCTCCTAAGAAAAATCTACAACAAAAATTAAATTTATAAGAACCAATACGATTCAAGCTGATCATGTCAACCATGGGGGATGATTCACCATTTTTGGGGTAAAGAAGTAAAACGATTAAAAAGTAATAAAATAATAAAACTACTTTTTCAGCTTGTATTTTCAACTTATCTACCTAAGGTTTTACTTAAATTTCGAGCAAGAGTACTCATTGGATGCAAAATTTAATTCCTCATTCAAGGAGTACCCATATTCCATACTCTCGATGGACACTACTACACGAAAAATGAGAAATACATGAAAAACATGATTGCAATCTCATTTTTCAGGTATTTCTCATTTTTCATGTAGCAGGGTCCATCAAAAGTATGCAACATGGCTACTCCTTAGATGAGGAATCAAATTATGCATCCAACGATTGTTCCCGCTCGAAATTTGAGTAAACCCATAGCGAGATAAGTTGAAAATACGAGTTGAAAAGGTAGTTTTTTATTTTTTCCCTCTAAAATTTGGTGATGCAATGTAATCTTATTTTATTATTTCCACTATTATTTTATAATTTCCTTAGGAGGCCCATTTTAGGCCTCAAAATTCCCTTAATGCAAGTAGGGCTAGGATTTCATCCATTATGTCGCATTGATGTGGCCATACCATTTGTAGCTACTTAGGCAGATTCGACTCACGTCCAATCCAAAGCCAACAGGACTAACATCTTTATTAAGGACATTTAACACATTTGTGAGCAATTCCATGATATATTAGACAAAGCCAATGCCAAATACAAACAACACCATGAACAGTATCGGGTGTCGCACAAGTTCCAGGTGGGTGACAAAGTTTAGCTACATTGCAAAAGGAGCACCTTACTAGACCCCACCGTAAGCTTTTCGCCCTCTAATATGGTCCATACACCATCACCAAGGTTGTAGGGGACAATGGGTCTGAGATCAACATCCCATCGTTCCTTGTTCTACACCTAGTGTTCAATGTAGACCGCCTTCAGCCATACTTTCCAAAATTGTTGGACATATCCGACATTACAGAACAACTCACACTAAGAGAGCTACAATAAGAGTGCACGGAACAAGCCACAATTGTTTAGATCAGGAATATTCACCAACAAAGCATCCAAATATATCGATTTTTCAAAGAATTCCAATTCCTTCACCAGGGCAAGTGGTTCACTAGGGATTGGGTTCAACAAAAATTTCCTCACCTCATGGATGCTCTACACACAATGGGGACCATTTATTCCTAACGAAGGAGGAGTGATTGAGGAGGATATTGGTGTACACCCACTTATTACACCTAGACCTCTAGTCTTTTTCATATGTTTCCTTGTTTATTGCAGTATTAACTATTTTTAGCAGTTTTTCGGGTCGTAATCTTCCAGAGCCATTTTGACCCGCTAAACGATGTTTTTTTAGATCTGCAGTAGACCTATGGACATAGGTAGGGGTATGTAGCAAATCCTATAGTACTCGGAGGGAAATTCGCAACAAGGTATTATATGCACCAAACGGAGATAATATGACCAAGTTATGACCTTGAGAAGTTGGTTGCCCAACTAACCCCAATGGGGCCCACAAACTCTTGGAATTCCACCTCCACGGGATATGTTTTTGGTTGCTTAGAGTTTTCCCTAGATTTTAAATAATAAAAAGGCCCTAAAGCCTCATTCTAACATAGTTCAGAGGCATGTAGCCACCACATCTCTTCTCAGAGATAAGCTACCATCGCTCGAGCTAGTTTATTTCCATTTTGTTTGTAAACATATTTCAGTATTTGATATTAAAGAAATGAAGTGTTATTTATGTTGCATCTCTATATTTATGGTTATATATGTAACTTGTTGCATTCTTGTTTAACGTTCAGATTATGTTGATTACTAAATTATAGTAACCCAGTTCAGTTAGTTTCAGTTGTACTCAGTTCAACTAGTTCAAATAGTTGTTAGAGTTAGCCAAAGGTCAATTGTGTAGTGGGACATCAGTCTAAATCAGACATATTTCATCCATGCAACCTAAATTAGCTCATGTATGCATGGTGTTATCTCAAAATCAGACCCTGATAGGCTGCTATGATCAGGTAGACTTTAAGTAACTATTTCAAACCTACTTTAGGTTGAGGCTTAGCCTCCCCAACCTGAGAGGGCTCTCTCACAAGATTAAAGATTTGGATAATGAATAATATGGCTAACTCTATGAAACAAAATGAAAAAGTATAAGATGTTGAAATAAAATTGGAAAGTATCCATTGGGCTTATAGAGTCAGATATGCTACAATATTGACAGTAAAGTTATCTTTGCATAGAAGTCAGGGCATTCAAAATCCAACATATGTAGAACACACCAAACACATAGAGGGCCAACATAGTTTACAAATGTATGAAGGAAATTAGAGCACTATTAATGATTTCTAAGTAATCACACATTCATAACACTGTAGATAATAGGAAAAAGACAACATAAAACATTCAGAACATTGAATTCCTTCTGATTCCTGAGAAGCAAAGCCAATACTATATTACTAAAAAAATAGAGTCTTTACACAAAGCACAATATGAGAGCTTTTCTGAATAATTTTCCAACCCTTTGTACATCATATGTTCTTCTATATATAGAGCTCTCTACATAACTAAGATTCCTCCTCCAGCATGAGGGGAGCTCGAATTCATCTTATTATGACACCTATTAACACTTTAAACTAATTATTAAATGCAACTAACTGCTAACTGGAAGTTCTAGAAACCTAAGACAATTAGGAGTTTAACTCCACATCATGTTGGTGATAGTATTAATTACAATCAAAACGCGTTCTCTGACAAGTGATCTCCTTCAATCTAGCTTTGGTGGGTGTTTGAAGCTCTTTGCTGGCCCTTAATATCTTATCCCTTTACTGCTGCTGAGAAGTAGGAAACTACCCCTGTTTTTCTGCTTTTGGTTTCCTCAAGGATATTCGAAACCAGTTAACCATGTTGTTCTTATTTAACTACCCAAAAATATATTGGAGTTCCACGTTATTCATGTGTTGTAAACCTTTCCCATATACCTGTGTGAAGACAAAACCACTTCAAAGTTGTTTGAAATGTCATGGACGATACTAGCGGTGATCATTTGTATAACAAAAAGCTTAGAGTTCATATATCTTTCCTCCACTTGTTTTTCCCTTGCTGGTTGCTTGCAAATTGTAAATGATCCTTTTCTGAAGTTCCCTTTCAAAAAATTTCCCCTCGATCACTCAAAATTGGTTGACTGAGTTTAATTATGCAGCTACAGTAGTTTCGTAGCCTGCTACGAAACTGCTGTGTAATTTTAAAAACACAGCTTGAGGCCAAAAATACAACTCTCTTGATCTTTCCTTTGTTTGAAATGGCCTTTCCATCTTCCATGAAGTTGTTCAAAATTGTTGTGTGATTTCTTTTAGCTAACTTGCTCCTGGTTATTCTTGTTTGTACTGTTTCACCTATGAATTTCTCTTGTATCTTTTCTTTGATCTGACCTTTCCCTTTTCTTAGCCTGCTGGGGTGTGTCTTGAATTACTAATGGTCTTGTGGGCTCCTTTCCTTCTGTATACTCCTCCATGGAATTCCTACAACATGAATATTAAAGAAGCCTGCACTGTCTCAATTTCGATCACTGCCTCGCTTGCAATGGATAAGGAAAGCTGCCTCACTTGATCTTCAAAGAATTCAAATTGAACACTTGTCAATGTGCTCCTCATGCATGAATCCATACTTAAATCATAATTGTCAATACTTAGCTCTTTTTGAGACTTGCAACCTAAGCGTACCAAGACACCTAACGACTCTAATGATGAGGATAAGTGGTTGAATATGATAGGTGAAGTGTGTAAGCTGACAACTCATGATGTAACCATAACGAATTTTGATAAATTTGACAACTGGGTGAGATTTGCTATGGATTCGCAAGAATCCCCGATTTTGTAGTGCAGCCAGTTCAAATTCTGGGTTTTGCACTACGAAAACACCTAGACTGTTTCGTAGTGCATAAAAAAATTAAAACATTTTTTTTACATGGAATCTATGTGAGTTGTGGGACAAGTGATGAATGAGAACTGAGTGTTGACCTTTCTTTAACCATACCACCAAGACTCCTAAGACTAAAGCAAACATGGAAAAACTAAACCCGGACTAACACCTAACCTTTGCAATGAAACTGATGTGAACAATTTAGAAATTGTTTCTTAAGCCATAACAGCGGCCCCACTTGGGATAGTGTGCCCCTGTAGTACACTAAGAACTCGCAGGCCCAGTACTTTATCCTCTTAGGATAAATGGAAATTTGTTTGACAAGCATCCCCTATTAAGCTTCTTGGGCCTTCACCTCAGGCTTAAGCTTGATGATCACTATAGGAGAAAGAAATCTATATCTTCTGAAAAATACTCAGTTAACCTTGAGCTTATTTGCATTTTCCTACCTACCTACTAGCTGTAATTTCCACTTTAGGTCAAGCAACATGATATTTCCAATAAATCCAATCAATTATCATTTATGATATTGGAGTCTCTTGACTACATTTGACCTCAAAATAACCATGGTAGTGAGATGACCAAATCAACTCATAATATACCTGATCTTCATAATGCAAAAGGAAATGACAAAATTGGTGTGCAAATCTTGGCCATGTATTCATTTATAGGGTCAAAGAGGACATGGTTATTTTGATGATCATCATAACATTCTACATCTTCAGACAATTGATTCCCAGCCACACATGATTTCTTTGATATGCTATCCAACTGCTTTTCTGAATGATTCCCACAAACAATCTAATTTTCCTCCTTATTATGATCATTCATTGATGTAAGCTGCTGTAAGGAATTACAAAATTGAACAACCTTTTCCTCTGCCTCAGGGCTATACAAGTTATTTTCCAATACTTCTTTGTGATGTTTGCAATCAATTTCATACTCATAATGATCCGAAGCCTGACAAGTCTACTACATCTCTACATCAATCTCAGATGATGTAATATGGTTTTCATAAATAAACCCTTGTTGATCTCCATGTTGCATTTCATGGGATGTTATTCTTTCTTCTTGGTGTTGAAATGTATTGTTATGAAGAGCCTCTAAAATTTCTTCATCCATAAATTCATCATCGTCGTAACAATCCTCCAAATATTGAATAAGACTCAAAGAATGTTTACAACAATCTTGGACCAACAACAAGGAGGGATGACACTCTTTATACATCTCGTAGAATTCATCATGAAAATTAGCAAGCGAATATATTGAACCATTTTCCAAACTTTTATACCAAGACCATGCTTTTCCTTCTAAAGTGGTCATAAACATCGTCATGAGACAATCTTCAGGAAACTAAACCTTAAGATTGCATACATGCATATGAAACCTAACCAAATGAAGAGTAGCATTGTCTTTCTTTTCATCTTTGAATATCAGAAGATCCTCTAACCAATCAACCTTTGGCATAGGATTTGGAAAACCAAGGATATGAGACTGATTCATAGGAGCATACCTGGCATTCATTCTTGCAGTGGAACTCATCTTGAAACTTCATCAAGCTACTGATCCTCTAGCAGTGGAGTCACCTTCCAATTTCTTATTCGATGTGTGGAGTCGCCAAGGTAGCTTTGCAGCCTCAAAAAGATGTCTGAGCTCCTGCTACCTTCAAAAGTTCAGCTTCTTTATTTCGGGAATGAATAGACTTCAGGCTCCCGGTAGACGCACCAAAATGTTATCTCAAAATCAGACCCTGATAGGCTGCTGTGATCAGGTAGACTTTAAGTAAATATTTCAAACCTACTTTAGGCTAAGGCTTAGCCTCCCCAACCTGAGAGGGCTCTCTCACAAGATTACAGATTTGGATAATGAATAAGAAGGGTAACTCTATGAAACAAAATGAAAAAGTATAAGAGGTTGAAATACAATAAGAAAGTATCCATTGGGCTTATGGAGTCACATATGCTTCATTATTGACAGTAAAGTTAGCTTTGCATAGAAGTCAAGCATTCAGAATCCAACATATGTAGAACACAGCAAACACATAGAGGCCCAACACAGTTTACAAATGTATGAAGGAAATTAGAGCACTATTAGTGATTTCTAGTTAATCACACATTCATAACACTATAGATAATAGGAAAAAGACAACATAAAACATTCAGAACATTGAATTCCTTCTGATTCGTGAGAAGCAAAGCCAATACTGTATTACTAAAAAAATAGAGTCTTTACACAAAGCACAATATGAGAGCTTTTCTGAATAATTTTCCAACCCTTTGTACATCAAATATTCTGCTATATATAGAGTTCTCTACATAACTTAGATTCCTCCTCCAGCATGAGGGGAACTCGAATTCATCTTGTTATGACACCTATTAACACTTTAAACTAACTATTAAATGCAAATAACTGCTAACTAGAAGTCCTAGAAGCCTAAGACAATTAGGCGTTTAACTCCACATCATGTTGGTGATAGTATTTATTACAATCAAAACTCGTTCTCTAACAAGTGGTCTCCTTCAATCTAGCTTTGGTGGGTGTTTGAAGCTCTTTGCTGGCCCTTAATGTCTTATCCCTTTACTGCTACTGAGAAGTAAGAAATTACCCCTGTTTTTCTCCTTTTGGTTTCCTCAAGGATATTTGAAACCAATTAATCATGTTGTTCTTCTTTAATTACCGAAAAATATATTGGTGTGCCATGTTCTTCATGTGTTGTAAACCTTTCCCATATACCTTTGTGAAGACAAAACCTCTTCAAAGCTGTTTGAAATGTCATGGAAAATACTAGTGGTGATCATTTGTATAACAAAACGCTTAGAGTTCATATATCTTTCCTCTGCTTGTTTTGCCCTTGCTGGTTTCTTGCACATTGTAAATGATCATTTTTTGAAATTCCCTTTCAAAAAAATTCCCCTTGGTCACTCAAAATTGGTCCACTGAGTTTAATTATGCAGCTACAGCAGTTTCGTAGTGCGCTACGAAACTGCTGTGTAGTTTTAAAAACACAGCTTGAGGCCAAAAATTCAACTCTCTTGATCTTTCCTTTGTTTGAAATGGCCATTCCATATGCCATGAAGTTGTTCAAAATTGTTGTGTGATTTATTTTAGCTAACTTGCTCCTGGATATTCTTCTTTGTACTGTTTCACCTGTGAATTGCTCTTGTATATTTTCTTTGATCTGACATTTCCCTTCTTTTAGCCTACTGGGGTGTGCCTTGAATTACTAATGGTCTTGTGGTCTCCATTCTTTCTGTATACTCCTCCATGGAATTCCTACAACGTGAATATTAAAGAAGCCTGCACCATCTCAATTTCGATCACTGCCTCGCTTGCAATGGATAAGGAAAGCTGCCTCGCGTGATCTTCAAAGAATTCAAATTGAACATCTGTTAATGTGCTCCTCGGATGAACCCAAACCTAAATCATAACTATGAATACTTGGCTCTTTTTGAAACTTGCAACCTAAGCGTACAAAGACACCTAATGACTCTAATGATGAGGATAAGTGGTTGAATATGATAGGCGAAGTGTATAGGCTGAAAACTGATGATGTAACCATAACGGATTTTGATAAATTTGACAACTGGGTGAGATTTGCTATGGATCCGCACGAATCCCCGATTTCGTAGCACAACCAATTCAAATTTTTGGTTTTACGCTACGAAAACACCTAGACTATTTCGTAGTGCATAAAAAACCTTAAAACAAATTTGTTACATGGAATCTATGTGAGTTGTAGGACAAGTGATGAATGAGAACAGAGTGTTGACCTTTCTTTAACCATACCACCAAGACTTCTAAGACTACAGTAAACATGGAAAAAATAAACCCAGACTAACACCTAACCTTTGCAATCAAACTGATGTGAACAATTTAGAAATTGTTTCTCCTAAATTGTGGTGGAGATTCCAAGGTAGTGTAACATCAGTGTCAACTAGTTTTGAGTGTACATGTGTTGCATACAATTGATGACTATTCCTTAGGAATTGTGCAAGCAATTTGGAAGAAATTCCTAAAGAATAGGGGCCTAATTTCCTCAAAATTATGCAAGAAAATAGGAGCTCAGGTGGGTCCATATATTGAATAAGTCTAGGTCATAGGCTTTCAATTGGTAGAGAGAACAAGTATTTACTTGCAAGAGTTTCTCGGAGTGAGCAAGAATTTATAATCAATTTCTCTATCATTGATTAATGCAATCAAGGTTGAAGGGTATTTTAGTAGTTTCTTTCCTCTCGATACATCTATGTTTTTATGTATGTGATTGATGCATGTTTGCAAATATTATTCTAAATTCTGAATTAATTTGCACAAAGTTGTACATTGAATTGTGTCTCTAGATTTTGGATTTAATTTCTTGAGCAGTTACAATTCTATAACCATAAATTTCTATTACCCCTCGGAATCAGGTTTCTAAGACGGTTTAGCGTTGGACCGTGGGATGTTGAAGGATTTCAAGCTCCATAATATGTCAACATTTTATGTCTAAATGGAAGTGATCAATGGGTGTTATTGGAAGCCTATCCCATTGATCCTCACTGAAAAACAATGGTTGAAAATGCTGCACACTAGACTCCTTACTTTAGTAATATTGTTCCTAAATGATGGAGGTGTACTCCAAAACCTAGGGGATTTTTCCTTCCTCAATGAGAAACTGCTAAGTGGATCTAGGCCTAGAGGTGACTCAAGAAATAATAGAAACCCTTCTTGATACACATGCAACAGTCTCGGAAAAACTGGAAAGAACTGAAAAAAAAATTCTGAAAATTTGCATAACACAGATTTTGACATGGAAAGTGTGTCTGGGCACAGTTTTTCGCTTGAAAAGTGTATTTGGGGGTGCAAAAAATGAGCCAAAAATTGTACCTTGTCTCCGAGCCTTCAGCTCAATAGATCCGTTCTAGATTGTGTCATCTCCTACTCAGTTGGTACTTGTGACCTGCAAAAAGATGTGAAACCCCACTAGAAATAGAAATATGGAGGAAATATGGAGGAAAAATTATGAAAATCGAGAAAGACAAAAACTGGGAAACAACACTAAAAGCGCCTAAAACAAGAGTCACCAAGGACCTGAATTACTACACCAATAAGTGTGCATAAAACCTTTCACTAAAGTTATAGGTGACTTATAACCCTAACAACAAAATTTAGTTGCTTCTATGTTTTAAATCTGCAATATCATGTTACAAAAGACTGTACAGTACATCTTTGGCTCAATTAGTTTAAGGTACTCCAACTACGTCTTCACTTTATCACAATCCCATTTGGTAGTCAGGCACCATGCCTACTTCTCGTCTGTTTGTTTCAAACATGGCCTCTCAAATACCTATATCGACTGCAGTTTCATCAGTTCCTGTAGAACTGATAGTCATTATTGGGGAGATTAATGTCCCAATAAGTTCCTCAGGTCCTCCACTAAGTGAACAATATATGCCACCACATATCCCATCGCATGGGGGTTAACAACCACCTCCACCTTATGTACCTCCTGTTTCGAGTGGATCTTATGTTAGTGCACCTCAATCTCATGCTACGAGATTTAGTCAAAATGTTGGCAGTATAACTTATCCTGGTGGATCATCAATTTGGTCTGGATCAGGCTAGATCCTATATCAACAACCTCTTTTGGATCATATTCCCTACCAACAACCATACCTTCTGTATGGCTCTCAACAACCTCAAAATACACCCTTTACTCAATAGGCTTATCCCCAAATGCAGTCTATTTCAAATCCCTCATTTGGGGCATCTGGTCAAATTCAAGTTGGAACTTATTAGTACCAACCTAGAACTTAGAAAATTCCATAGGGAACTTTTCAAAAATATCACACTTATGTACAACAATAACCTTTTGTACAACAAAAAACTTATGTGCAACAAGGGCCTGACCAACAACCATTGTAGAAACAAGGATAGCCCTTGCAACAGAAAAACCAACCCTTATATCAACAAGGTTAGCCCCTTGCAGCTACAAGGTCAACCCCTATAGCAACAGGGCCAACAATTTTACCACCAGGGTCAACAATTGCAACAACAACCTTATAATACATATGCCTCACAAGTTGTTTATCCACCTTATGGTTCTCAATGGCCTATGGCAGGTCAATATCAACCTTACCCTGGTCACCTTTCTAGGGACAAAATCCACCTTTGTATGGTCAAAATACACCTTAGTGGAGGAAATATTAAGCTCCTTATGGTCAAAATCTGCCACTTTGGGGGCAAAACCCATACCAACAAGGATGTAATCCACAAGTTGGGCCTTATTAAAGGCCTCCCATGCCTTTCAACCTACAATTTCCATTTCTAGCAATGTTGGAACTATCGGATGTGTCAAGACTCACTAACGAGGAAATACTTCATTTGCCCTATTAGCCTCTTGTTCCTACTAAGATTCCTAGCAATTGTCTAAAATTCAAAGGAAAATCTAGAGAATACTCCTAGGCCCACATTATGACTTACCATTTATGGTGTTTGTCTAATTCCTAGGTTGATAACTCTGTTCATCTACATATTTTTCAAAGCACCCTTACGGGTCCTTCCTTGAAATGGTACATTGAGTTGCCTCAATGTTCTTATCAAGACTTCAATTCTTTGGCAATGACCTTCCTTAATCACTTCCAATTATCGGTTCACTATGAAACTGGTACCCATTTTCTTACGTCTTTGAAATAGAATATTGTTACCCACATCTCTGATCATATCCATGAATGGAGACGTTAGCATCGCCTTATCAAGTTTGATATACCCGATGAGTTTTTAACTAAATGGTTTACCAAATCATTTGTCAAAAAAATTGCTGCAGACATAGCTATGGGAGGTTGTGTAACCGAAGATCAAGCCATTACCCATGTCCAATATTTAGATTTGGTGTATTCTCAATCTAACATGTTATATGATCTCTTGTCTGATTCTCTAAGAGAATCTATGGATCCAGCATCATCTACACCTTTGGATGTACCACCTGTCAATGGTATTATTGGATCAATGACTCAAACTTCCACTAAATCTTCTTCAAAGAAAAAATCTGTTTCAAATCTTTCATACAATCCTCCTTTGAATCGCTCTCCAAATCTTGGTAAAACATTTGAAATTCACCACATTCTGTCTACGATGGCAGATAAAGCCTCTAAAGGTAAAAATAATGGTAAAGGAAAAGAAAAATTTGATACCTTAAAACAGGATCGACCAAAGTCATCAGCTGATGATGCATCTAAATGTAAGCCCAAATATCCTTGCCTCATTTTTTAGGAAGATCATTATACCAAGGATTGTCCCCGTCGTCCGGAAGTTAGTTGCTTGTTAAAAGGCACTCAAGGAACACCATGTGTATCGAAAGAACCTTTCCCATCACAATACACCCAATTCATAAAACAACCGCAATCTTCCACATCTCCGGGTTCTAAGGTTTACATGAGTGAAAAAATGCGTATTTATGTTGCCACCCGGTCAAAAGACCCTCAAAAACAGACTGTGGAGAAAGAATTTACTGATACACCTTCTACTTCTACTCTGCCTAGTTTCGGTCCTCTTCATATTGAAATACCTAGTAATGACTCTGTTATCTGACTGCCTCCCAAAGGTGTCCTTCACAAATCATATTACAATTTGAATGCACGAGCTTCCCAGCATTATAATATTGTTGAAGATTTATCTCAAGTGCCTTCTACGATGTTTTCCTTGGAAGTTCTCCAAACTTATCCAGCGCAATGAAAAGCATTACTATCCTCTATAGGAGGAATTGACTCTACAAATTCGAATTTGATTACTTTTGACATAGAAAATCATGTTCCTCCACTTCCCCATCAACTTTTGTTTTTTATCAAAGTCATTATAAAAGGGAAGATGATTCATCAGATTATGATTAATGAGGGTGCTTCCACTTGCATCATGTTTGTTTCTTGCAAGAAAGCTATAGGCTCTTCACATGTCAACCAGTCTCCAAACACCTTAGAGGCCTTTGACGGTAGAGGATCTCACCCTTACAGTATTCTCACGAGTTTTCCCATCACGTTGGGAGGGAAAATTGTTGAATTAGAAGTAGAATTCACTAATGCGAATTTGAATTATAACCTTCTACTTGGATGAAGTTTGACTCATGCTATGTTTTGTGTGGTTTCTTCTTTGTTCTGTGTGCTTTGTTTTCCTCGTGAAGGGAAAAGAGTCACCATTGATCAGTTATCATTTTTCTCTTCTAGTTATTCGAATGAAAATGTGCCATATGTTAGAAATACCAGAATTCCTTATGAGAACATTGGGGTGGGTATTTCTAAAGACTCTACTCTTATGGGAACTTTTTCCCTCCCACCTCCTCATGTCTCTTTTTTCAACATGATCTCTACTTTTTATGATCCTTGGATCATTCCTTCTCCCAATCAAGTTGATTCTTTTAGTGATGTCATGTCACTCAGCCCAGCAAAACGCACTTATCAAGTTGTTTTCTTGGCTTCATCGACTTCTTTTGAAAGTCATACTACTCTTAGTATGCATCTAGACACGTATTTGCAGTCCCATTGGCTTGGTTCATGGGATTCTCCAGATCCCTTGAATGAGACATTTCTCACTGACGAGAGTATCACCAAGGTTATGTCTCTTGAGGAAGGTCCCTGGAATGATGCTCTTCATCGTTCCTCGTTTCTCCCAAGTCTTGGAGAGATTTCATCGTGTCTAGATACCTTTGTTTCCTGGACACTCACACATCCACTTCAATTGCCCATTTTGGTGCATGAATTCTTGTCGAAGGGAAACATGGGGAACATCACTAGTACTTTTCCCATTGACATTTCGATCCAACCTGAAATTGTCAAAATATTTCAACTGGGGGCATATTTTTCTCGGCATGAGCTTAAGATTTTCTTACCTTCTTTTATCAGATCTTCTCACTAAATCTTTACCAATCGTCCATTATCGCAATGGGGTATTTATCATATGACTCGTAACCATCACTCCCCTGGGGGATATGGGGGAATTGTCATTTATGTGTGTTATTCCAATATTTGGCCAAGTAAATGCCTACATGCCATGCCAATAGCAAAACATCATTTTTATTCTCTATTGATCGATTACCTGAATCCAAAAATGGGCTCCATCTGAAAATTTTTATGCATTTTCCGGGTGAACAATTATGTACATCAGTACGTTTTCATTACTGTGCAGTGTGGTTTTGGTGTGTTAGTTTTCTTTTCCGAACCTTTTCCTCTGCTTACCTCATGCTATACTTGGTTTGTAGATCTCATCCAACCATTACGTTGATTTTTTTGATGGTGCTTGTAGTAGCGGACAGAATCTATATTTCACTACATGGGAATCTATGACCCTAATGGTGAGTTAGTGAATTTACAAGGTATATGTTTTGGTTGGATAACTAATAACATTGTTGAATATAGTGTAGTCATCGAACTTTTGTCAGAAGTTATTTCTCTTGCATTAGAGAGTTAATTTTGAAACTTGATTCACAACTAATTGTGCTACAGTTAATGGACAAAATTTAGCTAGAAACCCCAAAATTTTGAGAATGTATTTGCAATTTTGTTTATTGGAACAAGAATTTGATTTTATTACTTATCATCACATTCTAAGATGCATGAACACATTAACAGATGCATTGCCTAACTATGTCTTAGATAGACATTTGCGAAACTTGTAAATCATAAAACATCACATATCATATATGGTAAACAAGAAAACATGTATATGTATATATAGTGAGTGTTTGCCAAATAGTTTTCTACATCAAAATAAAAAAAAATTGTGTTCCAAGACACATGGCTTTATACGCCTACATAGTGCAGAAAGTAAACTAGAAGTTCTCTATTCAACCACATGGTACTCATGATAACACCAAATAGCCCTAATGACTTGGCCCAACAACTGAGACAGTCTTGCGAAAACCACTATAGTGTGCCTCTAGAAGTGTAATGGCACCTCATCAATTAAGGCATACTCAGGAATCCCCCTAGTTAAAGCTTCCAGGTTGCACTCTACCTCGGTGATAGGATCTTCTCTCTCCAGATATGGAGGAGCCTCCTCAATCTAGCGTGCCATTTGTGTGGTTAGTGGAGAAACCCCTAGAGGTCTTTCTAGTCCAACACCTACACAACACTATAATTCAAATCTTAGTACACATATATAAAATAAAAATAAAAAACTTCAAAACTTCAAAAATATTTTTTTACCTGAATCGGTCCACTACACCCTTGGAGGGAGTGGAAGATATGGATCTCCTCGGAAATCCATGCTTACATGCACCCAATCATCGACCATGATTAGTTGTTGATGTGGCCATCCACAAAATGCTAGAGGGAATGACATATTTTGACTACACCCATGTCATGGAATCAACTCTCCCCATTTGAGTAATCATGGATCTTTGGGCATTGGTGGATCCACTTCCAACCACTGATAATGGAACAATGGCACATACTCAAGGATGAACGTCACCATAATAGATCTGAAACCAAATTGTTTCAAATTCCTAGGCCTCTTGCACTTGGTTAGTCGGCGCTTCATGCACACCAACAAACCTTCACACCAATTGAAAACCATGGGACTTAGGCACTCATTCGCATAATGGAAATGAGACTTTGATGCGTCATGTAACTCTTGCGCCCCTTTTCATGGAAATGGTCTTTAGGTAAATTTTCCTCTTGTTACCCTTTTTACCCCCCAGAAAATGCCTCACAATGAACATAGCCATGCTCTCTCCGCCAGTACGTGATCGAGATAACTACACTCGTTGTCCCTTTCTAGGCAAGATAGTAATAAATTAAATGTCGACGACCTCTATTTTGAGATCTTAATCCCCGAACATGAACAGTTGGTGATCTACATCCCACCAACTGATTAAGTGTTAATAGCTCAAGTTTTTCTCTGATCCCAAGAATCATGAAGAATTTGATAAATCTATATGCTTGTAGGGCATCAATACAGTCTTCATCCTGCTTAGCTTGGTGGTATTCATCTTCATGACCCCTCTCTTTCCATTCAATCACCATTTTCGATTCGTTATCCTACAAAAAATCATCAAACCAACATTTCATGAGCATCCATGGAGAGAAAATCCAAGATTAAGTATTTTACATGGAATATTTCACTTCAAATTTTTTTACCTTGGCATCAGCGCATCTATTTAAGAATTTTCTCGCACTGCCAGCACGAGTGCCTAACTGACCTTAGGGTGAGCATTGCGAGTCCGATGGGTGAGACCTGTGTTGGTCACCCATGATGTAATTTTTTTCCAATTCTCCCTTGCATCCTATTCCATTGATGAAAATTCATAAAATTACTACCAAAATGAAGGGAAAGGACAAATCTCTTACCTGTAACAAGCGCCTCAACAAATGGTGTCCCAGATTGATCGTGCTCCTTGCCTGAAAATAGAGGTAAAATGAGGTAAAAATGCACTCATAATTGCAAATTGGTAAAATGGTAAAAATAACTTCCTTTTTCCCTATTTATAGTTTTTAAATAATATTTTTACTAAATTAGGGCATATTTCACTCATTTTTTAATATTTTTCCTCGAAAATGGTGATGTGTGTTTCCTTGTGCAGCGACAGGTCATATGTTCATGGTGATGGTGATTTATCTTGACTAATTCAATGATTTTAGTTTATCACTTTTTTAGACTCGTAACAAATAAATGAAAAAGAGACCCCCTAGAGTCATCTTTAAGCTCTTTTCTTATTCTCAAAAAATGAAAAGATCATCGAGTACTTGTCATTTCGAACTCGTAAAAGTAAATGAAATGATGTCTACTTAGTATAAGTTTAACCCTTTTCTGGACTGAGATAGACTATTGTATGAAAAAGGAATACCTTATTCGAGCATGGCCAAGAAGTTTTTTTGGATATTTTTTTCAACATTTCTGGGTTCAAGAGACAAGTTATGAAAAGGGACCTTTGGAGTTTTATTGTTGTCTTCTTCTCCAAACTCTCTAAACATGAAAAAGGTGTCGAGTTTCACCTACACCAGAATCATAAAACTTAAACGACGTAGGACTTGTCACCTTGACAAGGTCGAGTTCCTCCTTCCTAGGGCTCTTAAAACTTATTAGGATAGATTCATCCAAAGGGTGAACTTATATTGAAATCATATGCTATCCCCTTCAAACTTGCGATAAACAATATATGGGGTACTCACCAGAAATGGTGGGGGAAAGTGAAAGTGTTCATCTCTTGTATTCTGTAAAGGCAACATGTCTCTCTTGAACATGACACTCATTTTTTAATCATGTCAAGTTTGGGAAATCCTCACTTGGTCACTTACCTTCCTGGGTTTGGGTAATACATTTTGCCTCTCATCTTATCATACCATTTTTTCATCATGACCTCTTAACCTATGTTGAGTCAATTGCTGCCAAACTCCAGAGTCGTGTAACCAATATGTTCAAGAGAAGTCCTATCTCCAGTTATTTACCACCTATACACTATCTAACTTTCTGCCACAGTACTATATCACACTTATCTACTCTACCACATCCTTTTGTTTTGTGTTGATGATGTGGGATTCTTATGGCCCTCCTTCAACGGGTCACTTCCTGTCAACTTCAGCTCATCATCCGGGAAGATGATCTAGAAACTCACTTCCAGTACCTTAGATCTTGCATGCCTCAATGAAAAGTTCTTCGCAATCAATGACAAGTTTACATCATTTACCTTCGATCAAATGATTCCATGGGTGTTTGACTTTAGCTTCATTTTTCAAATTTTTGAATTTTGCTAATTGTACCTCAAGATCCATTGTCATCATTGGTGGTTTCTCTCATGTTTGTTAATGGTTTACATCATTGACCAGTAATCAGGTGTTTGTCTATCATGTCCGACTTCAATACATCTATTCACATGTTAGAATTCATACATTCATTGGGTTGAGAGGGGTGCAAGACCCTAGATTTCATCTAATAAAGTCCAAGTTGCATGGAGTTATGAGTCTTTCATGATTGTACACATGTTTCCTCTGGAAGGATGGTTGCAACCATACCATGGGTCCATATTCATTATCCTTTATATTCAGATGGTTGCGACCATACCGAGGATCTTTGCACATGATCCATTCTATATAGATGGTTGCATCTATACCTCGAGTTCAGTAGATGCCTATTCCTATATTGTTAGGCATAATCATCAAAGATGTCAAATATGTATATGTATATGTATATGTATATTCTTGATTTGCAGGTCTCCTAATGATGTTGTTATCGGCCTTGTAATAACTTGTAAAGAATCTCAACCATCACTCCATGTTCTGCCTTCATGCTTTAGGGGGCATCTGTTACACTATTTTTTCATATCTCCTATTCACTTCCCATACCATATCTCGAAGTTCTAAAATATTGACTACTACACAACATATCCATCATGATATATAGACCAAAACCTCCCTGAAGAATCAGAGGAAAACTACCCTAAATCCATTATGGAGAAGGTTTCCTAAAAACCTAATTTTTGGCATCAGCACATTTTCTGCACTACCTACACGTGTTGATGGTAGGTTGCTCAGTCATACGCTCACACTGCCAGCTCGAGTTTTCATAGGAAAGCCTGCACTAAACCTCTTTTGGCAGGTTTTCCCAAATTGGAGGAGAAGCTTCACTCACTAGAACCTTTGAGAAAAATGAGCTGAATATTGGTTGTTGATGTTTTCCTTTGAGATAACCTAAGGTCAATTGGCTATGCCAAAGCATCTAAAATATTTTGTTTGATTTTAATGGTTGGATGACGAGTGAACTCTTTTTTTAAATAGGTGCTTTAAACTTAGAAATATCGTTAATAAAAAAAAAGTGTGTTCTTTAAATACATATGGCTATTTTCATTTTAAGTGGTATGGATTGGAAGAATACTAAGGAATATAAATGATTTAATATTTATACATAGTATTAAATAATTTACAAGCAGAAATTAGGAAAATTGTGCTTTCTTAATCAACAAAATATAATGAAGTCATTACAGAAATCTTATGTGATTTAAATTCAAAGAGGAATTTACAGTAACATATAGTCATGTAAATTAATCTGTTATTTAGACTACAACTTCATAGTGTATTCAAAATGAAATTGAAATTCAATTAAATTTTCAATCGGATGATTGTAAATGAAATAAATTATATGAGGAATACATCATGAAAAAAATAAGAAAATAAGCCACAGAGAGACATGCCATATGAAGTAAATCCAGAATCTTTTATTCAACAAAAAATGCTCCAGCTTAGTACAAATCTGTTTGCTAGCTGGTTCAAGGATGCAACCCTGAATACTTCGATAGAATGAAGTATTTAAACAAAATACAAAATATTACAATAAATACTTGAGTGGCAAGGCATTCTATTATTTCTTAAAACTAACAAAAAGGGAAGGAATTCGATCAAAAAGAATGAATTTGCACATCTCGCCGTGTTTTTAGGGAAAGTTGTTGCTGAGTGGCCACTATTCTAGTGTTGTGCTTGCAAACAATGATTTGTCCTGTAATCCTGATATTTGTACAACTTTTCCTGCCGTTATTCATCTGGAATTGATATTTTAGTTACTCTACAGTAGATCTCATCTACCTCAGTATATTTGGCAAAAGTTGGTTTTACAGTAAAAGTATGTTTTTATCTATTCTGAATAAAACATATGTTACTGATGGCCTCATGGAATGCTCTTCCTGTCATGGAACCTTTGATATTGGAGGACTTGGTTGTGTCCTTGGTAATATCCTGTAGCTTCTTCATGTAAACCTCCCTGGTCATTAACTTATCATTGATGACAAATAGTGAAGGAAGACCCTTCTTTTTTAATGCACGAACTCTTGTGAAAATTCTGTTGACTAAAAATTCCAAAGTGTGACACTTCAGTTAACTACACTAAAAAGTTCTTTTTAGTCAGAACTTTCTTTACCTCCAGAATGGTTTCAGTCCTGTCATCCACTACTAAATCATCGAGTTCATACCTATTCTTAGAATTGAGAAACCTTATTATGTTGTTGGTTGTAGAAGGCATCTCTCCGAGTTGAGCATTTATATTAGCAATTGTCTTGTTTTCCTTTTACAATAACTCCTACTAAAAAATAATCCTGATTGATGGCTAGATTTCATCAATCTCCTCTATGATGTTGTTCCAGATAATTTCTTTGACACTACCAAGAGTGTAGCCAATGGAAGACTCAGTGGTTGACTTCTTCTATGCTTCAAGTTGACTCTAAGCTCTCTGAAGCTGCGCTGCATGAAAAATTTCACACTTCGTTTGATGATCCTCTAGTAGTTTTACTTGATCATGTAGTTTCTTAATCTCTTCAATCTGCAGGGACATAGTTTGAACTGCACTAGCCAACTAGTCTGTAGCCTCTCCTATACTGGTGGTAGTTGATATGGCAGTCGGAATGGTTGTGATAGGAAGTGCTTTTAAAGGAGCAGTCTATTTAGCAACCTTCTCCTTTTCCTTGACTAATTTCTCCATCTCTATCTCCATCTTCTTAAGCTGAGCAGTCTACTCCATGATGAGTTTCATCATGTCTGCCTTTTTAGTCTCTGTTTCTACAATATCCGTTGCTAGAGAATCTTCAATAGCTGGGAGTTTCAACTGTTTCCTTAGTGCTGCTATAAACAAATTCTTCTTTTTGATCATCTCCTCTACAACATTGATGTTTGCAGGATCATAACCTAGTTGATTACCAAATATTCCAAGGTTTTAATCTTTGTATCTTTGGAAAGAGCTGAAACTTTCTCCATCTTTAGCTGTGATTGAACATTTTCTAGTGTACTCGTAATTTGGACAAGGTCATAGATTTGCTAGTTACAGTAGAGAAGATAATTTCCCCAGTTTGTTTATGCATCTCCATTTGGTCAATGGGATATATGTCCTTAACATCAAACTCGAAAGATGTCTTCTTATAATCTTATGCTCCATTTGGATGAGGAACATGTGCCTGAAGGAATGCCATCTGCATTTTCCCCTTCTCTGATTCAAAGGCTGACATATCCTGCTTTGGGCACTAGAGGTTTGTTTCCAAAATTAGTTGTATGTGTTTATCTTCAAGGCTTCATTTCTAACCTTTATTTCCTTGAAGATATCCATGATGCTCTTCCCTGGCTCGCTTGATGTAGATGTACCTATGTGCATAATCTGTTGTTTCTCTTTTGAGGTCATAGAGGTAGTAGGAGATTGTGTAGACTGATCACCAAGTAATGAAGATACAAGAGGCTCAATAGTGGTGATAAGAGTCCATTGCTCTGAATCTTTACTAAGGCTTAGTCTGGAACTAAGCTTAGCCTTCTTTCTGTATGTGATTTTAAATCCCTCACTAAAGATATCAGTCCCTAATGGAGACTCTTCCCCTCTACTCATCTTCGTTGTCTTCTCTTACATTGTAGGAGTCTGTGATGTTGATGAGGAGATCTATTGTTCTTCTTCCTCCTGTAATGTGTTTTCATCCCACTCTAGTTGATTCTTATATTTTCTTATCTCTGGCCTAGGTGTGTGAAAATAATGGGTAGACTTGGTTTCTATGCTTAATGTGGAAATTATCCCTAATGGATCATAGGACAAGGTAAAACTAAGATTAAATTGGATTTCCCCGAGGAGTTTGTGAACCTCTGCACCTACTTCCTTGTTGTTGTAAATAAATGGACCAACCTACGTTTTTATCTTAAACTGAGACTTTTTCTTGGAAACAACAAAATGGACTTCATCCATGTTGATCATCTTCCTGATGTATTCTAAGGAAAAAATCCTCATTGGGAGGAATTTTGGTAGCTTATATGGTGGTAGCTCACTTCCAAAAATCCTTATCTCTATGTAATTCTCATATAAGTACCAATCTCCTATTTGTACCTATTCTGACAGCTGCAAGACCTTTTTGATTTCTTCACTAATCCTTGGTTCAGTTATGCTACTTAGGAGGCCTATGGCTGGATGGAAAAACATCTCAATAAACTGTTTATAAGTATATTCTTTCTGATCTTTCATAACCAATGTGGTCCAGAAAAAGACCGACTGCTGGTTTTCTTTCTCATCCAGCTTTTACAACGACAAATTCATGTTGTCCCCCTGAAAGTATAGGAACATGTAGACTAAGACAGAGGCATATTTGAATACCTCCTCTATAGGAAACTTGACCAACTATTGATCAATAGACTCTGCATGGAAATGGCTGAAATTGAACACAATTGAGGGCTTAACATCATTAGAAAATATGGATAAAAATCTTATAATGGTCTCATCTACCAATTGGTCAGAGTAGTAGCCAAGGAGGTAGGAAATGACAATGATTATCTGCTTGGCTCTCTCAGTGAATATGGATGAGGGATAGGGGGATTTTTCTTTGGTAATGCAGCATCTTGTGTTAAGAATGATTCAAGAGTTTGGGCTCTCTTAGCAAAGTCTAATTTCTGGTATATTTCAACCAGAGCTTCATATGAAAAAGGGGTGCTATGGTTTACTGTGGAGGCTTGCATCATTTGATCAATAGCCTGAGGGGTTATGGTGAATAAAATTTGTCCATTGGGATGGAATATGGCCCTTCGGATTTGAAAATATGAGGCATGGAATTTTCTAATGAAATCAGGAGTGTTGTTGGTATGAGGAAAGATGTAATGAGCTAGGTTTGACTCCCACAGTTAGATATCATCTTATTTATCAATGTATTTATCTTTGAGCCAGCAGTACATCTCAAAGAGGTCGAACTCACAAAGTGTTTCTTGGATCTTGTATTCTCTATTAGCCATAGGGATATGGTGAAGATCTATAGGAGGATAGATCAGAGGATTGATAATTTCCTCTGGACCTTTGTCCTTGGGAGGCATGATGGCTAATGATAGTGAAGATTTGATTGGGAAAGGAAACTATTCACGGAAAAAAAGAAAGTTTTGGGGCCAGGAAGAGAAGGAATAATTGGAAAATGATCAGACGGGTGGTGTCGCTAATAGTTGACAGTGTCGAGATCTAGCGAGAAATCTGTAATCAAATCATTGATAGTGATAAAACAGGAATTATGTAACCTGTAGACAGATAAGAAGAATGTCTCTATAGGAGTTCTAATTTTCCATTGGTGGCGTGGGTTCATTGAGTTAATAGCTAAGAAAATTAAATTCTTGACGAATTGATTATGGAGGGAATGAATATGATTTGATGTGGTTAACGAGTGGATGAGTTGGCAACAGAGGAATGGTGGATGCATAATGGTCATGTAAGTGGTATCAAAAATAAGGAATTCAAATTTTCGAGGGGTGGGTGAGCGGTTTATGGTTTTGCTCATGGGGTCCCAAAATGATGTGGAGGTGCCACGTAGGGGCAGGAACAATTTAGAATACCACCCATTTTGGACCCCCCCGGTTATTGACATATTGGGCACATTGTTGGTCACTTTAATTACTTACTAATTAAACAGTCGAGTGCCACATAAATTGTCAACCTGGGAAAGTCTGATTATTTCAAAGGAAACTACGTACTATATGTACTCAATTTTAATAGCACTAAAAGCTGTAGTATATATAAATCACACCCTGTTAAATCTCCACTTTGTGTTACAGCAACTATACTCTATTGCAGATATCTAATAAGAGATGAATAATTAATTAGAAAGAATAAATCTGCAGAAGGAAACAATGGCTATTCTGTAACAAAGGATTAGGACCCTATCCCCAGAGTAGGAACCTTCAGCACCTGCCTCTTTTATCCAGTTCACCAATTCATTATGTAAACCTGATCACCGGTGAGACACTCATGAAATAACATCAATCGATTAAGAGAGAAACAAAGTTTCAGCAAAAGTAAAATAACATCTAGAAACATCACTTTTTAACAAGGTATGAACAGAAATCACACTTAACATAAGACAGAAAGATGTGATGAAGGTGGGCCTTGTCCTTCTCACAAGATTCCCCAGGACACAAAAACTAAGATGAGAGAGAACAAAACTCTATTCATTCATCAATATACCATATTACAGAAAAGATTCAGTCTCGTTCCTTCAACTATAACCTTGTGTTACAACTTGTTCATCCCCCCTTCTAATGTAGATGTATCCTATTTATAGAGGAGACATCTATTACAAAATATTTACATTATAGATTTTGGTTCAACCCATTATACAAAAATAGGGAAATCGGTTTCCCGTCAACATAATGATGTTACAGTAATTTAGATTATGAATGTTACAACCAATGTAACAGGTTCCTCAGTGATCGATCAGGTTCCTTTGTTGTTGTCAAATATGGTACACAAATCTCAATTGTCTCAGCTTCGAGATTTGCATGTTGTTCTTGCTGTTTCAGCTTCGAGATTCACGTGCTGTTCCTGCTGTTTCAGCAACTGCAAAAGATAGTCCTACCAGCTTTAGGCAGTTTCAACAATGCGGTCTGTACATCATTATTTAATTGTTCAGCGACTCAGTCAACTTCAAAGATCAATTATAAAGATAGCATGATTATGTGTTAAATAATTAAACATATAGAAATGATAAGAGTCACTGTATACCTTTAGAATGATTGAGTCAAAACACTAGCAAGGACTTTCAAATATGGGTTGAAAAGGGTAATATTATAACAAAATATAAGGTCAATGAGAGAAAATATGGGGTCCTAACATCCCCCCAACTGAAAGGATTGCATGTCCCCATGCAACTTCTACTCTGAAACTGAGTCGGAATACTGGGATGAACAGTGCAAATTGCTTATGCAGTAAGTATAGGAAGTGTTGTCAACCATGTCTCTGAACCCTTGGACACTCTGAACTTTTTTCCATGCTGCAAGCTCCTCCTTTTTGGTCAATGTGAACTGAGCCTTGTATTGTTGTCCTCACAACCATAGAAAGGGGAAGTGAAAGTGATAACCAATCCATTTCTCAGCACACTGTCGAATACATTTAGAATAATTAGGTATTCGTGAGATTGCTTCCTGAAGATTGAGAGGGTTAAAGGGATGGTACTCCCTTCTCTCCTTAGGACAGTGTTCCCAAAATAAATTATTTGCTTTTATGGTCAAAGTTCCCTTAGTTTTGAGATAGTGTTGGAAGTCCTCCAAGACTGCTGCCTGTAATTTTATGATATGGTCAGTCATTCCTGGCTCTCGTAGAATTTGTTGATGTTCAGGGATAAAAACAGCGACATTTTGTGGCTCAGCTCGGATCCAGAGAAGACAGTTCTCCTCATTGTGTGTTGCTCACATAAAAGCATTTTTCCAAGTAAGCTGATTAGCCAAGAAAGAAACGAAGGCTCTAATTTTAATATCACCAACAAGAGGAACTAAATTAAGCTTCCTATCTTCAGGCATGGCCTCATTGTGAAGATAGAGTTCACATAACAAGTTCTGCTCACTACTCGATGTTTCTGCAAAGGTTTCAATAAACTGTTGAGGTGTAGACACCTGATGGGGTCGTCCATATTTGATTTCTTTCACTTGGAGGAATGCTAAGCGTTCTATCAAAAACAAAGAATAGTTAAAAGATGGTTTTCTAGTGGCAAGCAATCTTTGAACCAAGTCAAAGATAAGGGACAGTCTGGTTTTTAGGTTCTTGTTTTTCTTGTGTTGTGCACGAGACTGTTCAAGAACTTCCCAATTTTTATATGCATGATTGAGCCATAATGAATTTTGTTGGTGAAATGTCTTTCCTTGTGAGAGATCATACTCTGTCTTCTGTGTGTCCCTCAGTTCTTGAAAACTAGAGGTCTGAGTGTGAGCATTGCTTACACATCGAGGTTCAGTCTCAGTACACGCAGTCTTAAAAGACTTTGGTACTGGTTTCTACTCTATAACAACTAGGGTAGGCTGGGGTGGTTTTATTTCTTCCTCCAAGGTCTTTGAAGGCCCTACTGGTTCTTGTGTAATAGCAAGGTGTTCCTTTTTAACTATAACAGGAGGAGATACCGGACTGGATTCAAGCAACGAAACTTAGATTATCTTATAACCGGCTTGAGAGTAGAGATCACCACATTCACTACACATGTATTCATTGTGTCGATCCTTTTCTGCACTCTTTTCAGCTGAAGATGCTACCTGAGCTAACATGTACATATTGAGTTCCTTTTCATAAGCTTCCCTCGCCCTTGTTAACTCTTGCTTATAAGCCTCAATTTCAGATTTCAAAAACTCGTTTTTTTCCTGAAGGGAGGTTAAAGTAACTGGGCCTTCTGTAGGAGTTGCAGGTTCCAGTGGATGGGAGGATTGTTGTTTGGTGGCAGCTTCATCATTTGCATTCTCAACAGGTGGTTCTTTTGTATCACTTGTTAAGTCAGTGGCTGGTTCTTGTGTAGTAGCCACATCTAGGTCGTCTTCCTTTTGTTCCCAACAGGTGGTTCTTGTGTAACACATGTTAAGTCAGTGGGTGGTTCTTGTGGAGTAGCCACATGCCGTACATCATCTTGACTCTTGGGTGCCTACTTTTGATAAATCAGCAGTTGGTTCTTGTGGAGCAGCTGCATCTTGAAAAAAATTATGTCACGAAATCATGAACGCTTTGCATTTCAGTACCCGAGGGTGAGGAAGGTGAGGGTTTAGGGCTTGGTGGAGTATGGGATTTTAGGATGATAGGTGGGGAATTTGGGGTGATGGCCTCAGTTTCTGCAGACGTCCTTGTTCATCACCGAGGTAAGGAGGTAGGAAAAACAATGGTTTTCCTCTTATGAACATTTTTCCTGAGGGTAAGGGGATTATCAGAAATAGTGGCTTCCTTAATTGAGGCCCTCGTTCTTCTCTTTAGTGGGGTTGCAGCTTTCTCTTGTCTTTTCCTTTTGAGCATAATAATGGGGGTATTGTCATCCGAATTATCGGTGGGAATATGGATGATGGGAGTGGATGATTCGGTTTCATTAAGGGGTGGGGTCTGTTGCAGGTTTTCAGTGCTCAATTGGGGTGTTTCAGCTGCTGGTTGCTGAATTTTGGTAGCTTGCTGGGGTTTTTCTTTTGCTGGTTGAAGGATTTCAACATTTTGCTGGAGAGGGTTGTTAAGGGGAGGGGGATTGTGCAAGGCAAAGCCTATATGAATTAAGAGCTGAACCATGCGATGGTGCATGAGGGAGAGGAGTGGGTGCCTTGCATTCACGAAATAGTGTGACATATTTTTTAGACAGCCAAGCAGATAGTATGGCATATTTATTAAACGACCATGTCTTAAATGATTCAATAACACAAAGTCATGCTGGTACACTACCTGATAACGTCCCTCACAGGTGAAGTAGTGCTTAACGAACTCTGTAACCTTCAGCCATGGCGGTGTTATTGAACGAAGTGCAACGCCCCTGCCTTTAGGATGAATGCGCTCTCTTGGTAGAAGAAAATATTGTTGTGCATTGAGAATGAGGTGTTTCCGGCTGAACCAACGAGTACCATTGGTTGGTAACCCTGAAACCTGCGCTATGTCCTCCTCCGTTACTCGAATTCGTACTCCTTGAACAGTAGAGTATCCTTTTCTCAAATTGCATGCGAATTCCACAACTTGCTGAGAATCAATATTTGGAAGCCTTCATAAATAGTCCACCCATCCTGCTTGTAGAAAGATTTGGTATGCCTCCTGGTAAAGTTCAAATAGAGCCGTTGAGCTAGGTCCATGTCTAACAACATTTCCTCCCATAGTTACTGGTTCAGCAAAATGCAGAGTACAGAGCCGAGTTGCCGCAGTCGAAACAGAGTAGGATGTTTCAAATGGAGTTATGACATGATAAGACACAGACGCGGTGACGAGACACTGCCGCGAGAAATAAGAAATGACGGTAATCGGCATATCATGTAATGATTGCAATATTTTGGTATTCCCCCCCAATTGCGGCTAGAATGATATGTTTGAATGTACGGTGATTTTGGCAATCATATCAGTATCTTCTCATTAACTACAATTTAATATTTACACAAAAACACACATACCTTCACATTTTACCTTTGGTTGTTGCGCGAGCAATATAATCTCATCATTAATAGATCACCGATGATCATAAAAAGGGGTTTATAAAGTATGAGGGTTTTTATACAAAAGGTTTTCTATATTCACGAGAAGTAATAGTGAAGGAACAAAATTATCAGGATGAATGGCTGATTCCTTTAATGAAGAGTGATGTGTATCCATCTTTTTTTTTTTTAGAGAAAGTAATGGTTCACTCTCAGGAAAAATGGGAAAATTAGTGCTTCTTAGGAAAAGATTGGTGTTTCAGCAACAGGAAATGGTGTTTCAGCAACTGGAAATGGTGGGAAAATGTTGTTGATGGGAAGTGAGAGGGAATGGATTATGGTTTGAAGTGAAATGGCAATGTTTTCCAAGCCGAAGCTTGATCCTTCCTGTATTGAAATTGTTCTTCTTAGCCAGTCTTCGAAGCTAAGATCTGCAAAATAGTTAATTGTAACATGGCAACCCTTGACAAGGATTATTAGTTAAGAAATCTAATCTAAAAAATAAATATATAAATAGAAAAACTAAGTGCAATGAGGGATAGAAGACTCCCCCAAAAAGACATAATGTATATCTGTCATGCAAGTGGCTTTGAAATCCTCTTTAGAAATAGGTTGTTGATACAAACGGTGCCGATACCCATTCACTAAGAATGGTGTTCTAGAATCATCATTTCTTAGGAGTGTGACTGTTCCATTTTGGAAAACTGTATCTACTTCATAATGTCCTAGCTACCTTGTTCTTAATTTGCCTTGAAAATTTTCAAAATGGGAGTCATACAATAGAGCCCAATTACCTTTTTGGAACTGCTTATGCTTAATGGTTTTATCATTCCACCTGGTTCTTTGTTGTTGTATCATAGTTGTTTGATGGATGGCATCCAACCTCTTTTCATCCAATTCCTGAAGCTGCTGCAACCTAGCTGTTTGTGCATCAGTCAAGTCAAGGTTAACAGCTAAAGTAGTCCTTAAGGTTTTAATTTCAAATTCCACAGGAAAAACAACACTTTTACCATAAACTAATTCATAAGGTGAAAACCCTGTAGTGTTCCTCCAAGTAGTTCTATAAGCCCATAATGCTTCAGGCAACCTTTGAAACCAATCCCTTCTATTCTCCTTTACCGTTTTTGTTAAAATGGCTTTTATGACTGTATTCGTACTTTCCACCTGCCCAATGGACTGGGGGTGATAAGGCGTAGCCATTTTATGCTTAATGTGATATTTCTAAAGTGTATCTTTAAAGCCGTGAGAATTTAAGGGAGGTCCTCCATCTGTGACTATTTCTCTAGGCAATCCAAACCTGACAAATATTTCTTCAAATAAAAAGGTTAAAACAGATTCTTCATTAGCTCTAAGGAGTGCTTTAGCTTCCACCCATTTAGTCATATAATCTGTGCAAACCAGTATATAAACTCTTTGATTAGATGGGGGGTTGATGGGAACTATGAAATCTAGAGCCCATCTTTCAAAGGGTTCAAGTATTACCTATGGGTTTAGTGGCATTTCATCCCTGTGATTAGGCTGGCCCATTCTCTGACAGTTATCACAGGCCCTAACATACTTCTTTGCATCCTTGAAAAGTGAGGGCCAATAATAAACCATTCTAAGAACCTTATGTGTTGTTCTTTTAGCAGCAAAATTCCCTCCATAAGGGCCATCATGACAAGCCTTCAATATATCATAAACCTCATTTTCTCTAACGCATCTCTGAATTTCCTGATCAAGTCCTGTGTGAAAAGGACACCCACTTATCTAGCTGTACCTAGCACTTTGTTGAATGATCTTTCTTTTCTCTCTGTGTGACAAGTGTGATGGTAGCTTCCCTGCAACTAAATAATTGGCAATGTTTGCATACCAAGGTGAGTGAGCAGATACTGCAAATAAATATTCATTAGGAAAGGAATCATCTACTGGAGTGTTCTCATCAATTTTTATCCAAGAAAGGAAATGACCAACTACATTTTCTTTACCTGGTTGATCTACAATTATAATATCAAATTCTTGTAGTAATAATAACCATCTGGTAACTCGAGCATTTGTAACTGTTTTGTTCATTAAATACTTAATGGCCGATTGATCAGTATGAACAAAAGTAGTGTAACCGGTAATATAATTTCGAAACTTATTAATAGCATAAATGACTGCTAAAATTCCTTTTCGGTAACTGTGTAATTAAGTTCAGCAGGGGTCATATTTTTACTAATAAAATAGATAACATAGGCAAGATTGTTTTCTTCTTGACCCAAGACAGATCCAATTGCATTATCTAAAGCATCAGAGGATATATGAAATGGAAACGCCCAATCAGTTCCTCTTAAGATAGGAGCTGTAGACAATTGATGTTTAAGTTCATTAAATGCTTTTTGACAACCATCAGTCCACTTGAATTCAACATTTTTCATAAGTAACACAAACAAAGGAGAAGCTATTTTAGAAAAATCCTTGATAAATCTTCTATAATATCCAGCATATCTTAAAAAAATTCTTACATCAGTTTGCGTTTTAGGGATAGGAAGAGTCTGAATTACCTGCACCTTAGTTGGATCAACTTGAATTCCTAGGAATGAGATGAAGTGTGCCAATACAATTCCTTGATTCATCATCATATGGCATTTTTCAGTACTTAAGGCAAGATGAGCTTCTATACATCGTTTAAGTACTTTCTCAAGGTTTTGTAATGCATCTTCAAAAGTCAGACCATAAGGAGTAAAGTCATCCATAAATATTTCTAAGGAGTCATTAAGCATATCAGAGAAAATTCCTATCACTACTCTTTGAAATGTTGCTGGAGCATTACATAGCCCAAATGGAGGAACTCTATAGGAAAAATTTCCCCATGGACTAGTAAAAGTGGTCATGTCTTGGTCTTGGGGTGCAATCTTGATCTAGTTATATCCGCTAAAACCATCCAGAAAGGAAAACAATCTCTTTCCTGACAAATTGTCTAGCACCTAGTCAACAAATGGTAAGGGGAAATGATCTTTCTGAGTGGCTTTATTTAGAGCTCTATAATCCACACACACTCTCCATTTCCCGTTTTTCTTAGGTACAATCACTAATGGAGAAACCCATTCACTATCAGATATAGGATATATAAATCCTGCATTTAGCAATTTTTGAAGTTCTTCTTTAACAATTTCCCTAAAATTGGGATTCATTCGTCACTGGGGTTGACAGACTAGGTGAGACCCCTCTTTGATATAAATATGATGAGTACATAATTCAGGATAGATTCCCTTCATATCTATGTAATCCATGCGAATGCTTCCTTATTCTCACAAAGTAACTTCATTAACTGTTGTGTTTCAACATCTGTTAGGTTAGGGTTTATATTTAATGTTTTGCCAGGCTCGATTTCTACTGTTATACTCTTGGAGGAGATATCAGCTGATGTTTGAGATAAATTTTCAGTTTTAAGGTTTTGCTGTGATTCAGGTTCCAATATTGTAGTCAAGTGATCATGTGTTTCAGAGTTAACTGAAGAAGTTTTGGAAATAAAATTACTAATTACTTCATTCTCGGTTGTATCTTTAAAAGTTAAGGCTTGTCCAACAATGAAGATGGGTTGGGTCTCATCATCCTCATAGTCTAACCATACAGATTTATCATTGTTAATCATAGGTGTAGCATGAGGGTAAAGAGTAAGTTGCTTGGTTTCACATCCGTTAGAAATTGTCATTGAACCTGATCTACAGCTGATGAAGGCATTTGCTGTAGCCAACCAAGTTCTCCCTAAAATCAATGGATGTCCCCCAAACTTTATTTTAGTCTGTAATACAACAAAATCAGCTCGGTAGTTCCAAGATTCAACTGAAATTATCAGGTCTTCAATAACTCCTTCTGGTTTGATCGTGGAACGGTCAGATAGTTCTAGAATGGTTGGGGTTTCTCTAATTACATTCTTTAACTGTAATAACTGTGTAGTTTCAAGTGTCATAATGTTTATAGCAACACCTAGATCCACTAGAACTCTGGAAACAAAAGTTCTTCCAACATGTACTGTAACTGTAGGATGACCAGGGTCACCATATTTCACAGGAGGGGTTTTTCCTGACATTAAAGCAGCTAGATCACCCATCACATGAACTGTGAGGGGGTCTTTATCTTTTCTTCCAGGTTTCTTAATGCAAATGCCTCTAACATTTCTAGCATAAATTGGTACATCTCTAAGTGCTTGTAAGAGTGGAATTTTAACATATAGATTCTACAATTCTCCTAAAAGGTTAAAAGCAGGTGGCTCAAGTGTCTTGGTAAGAGCCAGATGTTTAGGAATGGCGGCTCTGTTGTTTCAGCAGTTTTACTAGAGGATGACTCAAATGTTCCAACATTGTTATTATATGACTTATCTTTTCCTGTCTCCTCTTTATCAGAGTCAGAAGAAGTATTGTCATCAATAATAGGTTCAACTATTCTCCCAGAGCGCAAATGAATATCATTACATTGCATAGGGAAAACAGGTTGGTTTTGAATATCAATGACCTGCAGAGCTTTATTATTATTAGGGTTGGGGTTCAGTTGCACAGGCAGCCGGGGTCTCATTGTCTGCGTATTCGGTGGAGAATTTGATGGCAGGGAGAGAGATTGCTGATATTGGGGGAATTGGGTTGGAAATGGGATTTGCTGAGCTGTCTAGCTTGGATTCCATTGATTAAAATAAGATTGTTGTAGAGCCCAAGGATTCCATATTATAGGATCGACAAAGGGAGGGTTTGGTTGCTGCATGGGTGGGAAGTTCATTTGGTTGAAGGGTGGGTATTGCATTTGATTTAAGGGTGGGTAATTTGCTTGAAAAGGAGGATGATCATTCCAAAAATTAAATGGTATATTAGAATTCATACCTTGTCCTCGTGGTTGCCATTGCCTCCTCTGTGTCAGCAAGTAAACTGCTTCAGCTTCTTCTTCAGTTGGTTACAGTGCTACTTTTATTCCTGGTAAAGAAGGGCACTGTTGAGTCTCATGGTCCTTCTCGCAAATAGTGCAAATTGGTACCTTGTCGAGTGGGCATTCCCTTAGTGGGTGTTTTTATCTGCATTTAGAGCAGAAAATAGCCAAAGCAACTTCTGCCTCTCCCTGTTTCTTTTTAACCTGCAAGGTATCAATTTGTGAAGCAAAGGAGCTTAACATTTCAGTTTTAAATTCTTCAAGTTACCTATTTCAGCCTGTGTTGCTCCTCCACTAGCTGATTTCTGGACTCTTGAGTATGTACTATCTCTACTTTTTGGTCTGTTTGCTACTCCTCTTGAAAATCTCTTATAGAGGTTGACAATCTTATCATATGATTCCTTAGATATATCCCATTTTCCAAGGATATTCAACATGTCTAAACCGTCATCTCGTACCCCTTTCAACAATATTGACTTAAGAATATCCTTACTCATATTAGGATGATCGGATCATTGCAAATTATATTGTAATCTCTCCACGAAATCCTCTAGGTTTTCATCCTCCTTTTGAAACATCTTAAATAATTCCTCCTTCCTTTCTCTTGTTCGGAAATAGTCCTGGTATTTGGCCAAGAAATTTTCTTTCATTTGATCCCATGTTGTGATCACATGTCTTCCTAGGCTCATGAACCACCTTAGTGCATGTCCTTTTAATGTTGCTGGAAATAACTTTAACTTTTGAGGATTAGTAACATAATCATAACTCCTACATAATATATCAAACTCAAATAGAAATTCATCAGGGTATTCAGATGATAAACCATGGAAATTAGGTAGGGATGAGAGTGGAATGTTCTTCATAGGAGTTTCCCCTCTAGGAAGATCTTCAATAGGGAATTCCAAGGTGGAAAGGGAATTTTATCCTCTTCTTTCTCTTTGTCCCCCACCAAAAGGTCCTTCATTGTTTCCATCCATTGGTTGTTCCCCTGTTTCACTTGCTCGGTCTTTAGCACTTTCTGTTGGGCTCTCAATGTCCTGAATTGGTTCCTCAACTTCAATATCTTCTATTGGTTCTTCAACTTCAATATGTTCTATTGGTTCCTCAATATCTTCCACTGACTCCTCGATTTGTTCTACTATCTCTTCGGCCCTTTCTAGTCCCAATACTTCCTCTGTTTCGTAATCTGTCTGGAGAGAGTGCCAAGTCTGTGGCCTCCGAGAGCTTATCTTCTGAGATGTTTCAGCTTTTTAAATAATGTCGTCAATGAAAGTTTTCTTTCCTCCTCTTCCTTGGCCCCTACCATCTATAGGGTTAGTTTTCCTGCATCCTCTCATGCATCTTGTACGTCTAAAATAAAATCATTAATGCTCTTAAAATATTCGGTCGCCTTCCCCTGCAACGGTGCCAAAATGTTGGTCACTTTAATTGCTTACTAATTAAACAGTCGAGTGCCACATAAATTGTCAATCGGGGAAAGTCTGATTCTTTCAAAGGAAACTACGTATTATATGTACTCAATTTTAATAGCACTAAAAGATGTAGTATACATAAATCAAACCCTGTTAAATCTTCACTCTCTGTTACAGCAACTATACTCTATTGCAGATATCTAATAAGAGATAAATAATTAATTAGAAAGAATAAATCTGCAAAAGGAAACAATGGCTATTCTGTAACAAAGGATCAGGACCCTATCCCCAGAGTAGGAACCTTTAGCACCTGCCTTTGTTATCCAGTTCACCAATTCACTCTGTAAACCTAATCACCGGTGAGACACTCATGAAATAGCATCAATCGATTCAGAAAGAAACAGAGTTTCAACAAAAGTAAAATAACATCCAGAAACAGTACTTGTTAACAAGGTATGAATAGAAATCACGCTTAACATATGATAGAAAGATGTGATGAAGGTGGTCCCTGTCCTTCTCACAAGATTCCCCAGGACACAAAAACTAAGATGAGATACTCAGAACAAAACTCTATTCATTCATCAATATACCATATTACAGAAAAGATTCAGTCCCGTTCCTTCAACTACAACCTTGTGTTACAGCTTGTTCATCCCCCCTTATAGTGTAGATGTCTCCTCTTTATAGAGGAGACATCTATTACAAAAGATTTACATTATAGATTCTAGTTCAACCCATTATACAAAAATAGGGAAATCAGTTTCCCATCAAGAAAATGCTGTTACAGTAATTTAGATTATGAACGTTACAACCAATGTAACAGGTTCCCCAGTGATCGATCAGGTTCCTTTGTTGTTGTCAAATCTGGTATGCAAATATCAATTGTCTCAGCTTCGAGATTTGCATGTTGTTCTTGCTGTTTTAGCTTCGAGATTCGCGTGTTGTTCTTGTTGTTTCAGCAACTGCAAAAGATAGTCCTGCCAGCTTTAGGCAGTTTCAACAATGCGGTCTGCACATCATTCTTTAATTGTTCAGCAACTTAGTCAACTTCAAATATCAATTATAAAGATAGCATGATTATGTGTTAAATAATTAAACATATAGCAACAAAAAGAGTCACTGCATACCTTTAGAATGATTGAGTCAAAACACTAGCAAGGACTTTCAAATATGGGTTGAAAAGGGTAATATTATAAGAAAATATAAGGTCAAAGAGAGACAATATGGGGTCCTAACACACATCAACCCCTAACTTATATGTCGATAAAATAGGGCTCATCAACCCCTAAAAGAGTTGTTTCATACCCTAAAAGAACATAGTCTTCTGAATACATCATTCCCCAAAATTTCCATCTGAGAAACCATCCAGAAATTGCCTAAACTGAACCATATTGACTACTCCACTCACAAAGTGCGATTCTTACTAAATGGTACATTGCCAGGGTGCGATGCATACTGATTAGCCTTCTATGGGGTGCGATGCGCGAGTATGGACAAATGTTTGAGAGAGTTTTCTAGGTGGTTGCTCATAGAAACTTCTCCTATGCCACTTGCCTCTCTGAATTCACCCAAGGATGAGTAAGGGATATAAGAAAATCTCCAATCTGCTCTCTTATGGAATCAACTGTAACAAGTGGAATGACACTAATCAAACCCCATGGATGACTCACACCGTTGCACACATCTATAAATGGATCCCTCATCGGGCTGGAATATTGTGAATTGAAAGAAAGTGCTGATAGTTTGTAATTGAGGAAAGAGCATTGTATCTTTGGAGTGATCTTGCTATTTCATGAGGTGAAGAAGGATTGAAGCTGGAAGGATGATGCTTGATCAGACAACTGGGTTGTAATTCTCCCTTCTATTAATAAAGTTCTTGAAATTTTCTTCCATACGATTGTGCCATTGTGAATGTTATCATTTGTGAATGCTATCATTTGTTCATTATATATCTGATTCTGTATTGTTTATGTTGTAATAGATCATGATGCTTTGACGGTTCTTTGTTTCTGTACTTGTGCAGGTACTCTCCAAGCGTGTTAAGTACAGGAAGGAGTTTCAGGATCTGTCAAAGGGGAGAGAGATCAAGCAAGGGATTAAGCGAAAGTTCCAAGTTGGTTCCATTTCTTTCTCTTATCTATTAAACATAGAAGAAATTGTTGAATTGCTTTAAACTGTTGTTTCTAGGGTAGCTGCCAAACTTAGAGGGATAGCATTCTTTAGGAAAAGTAGTTTTCCCAAAAACAAATTGGCAACTCCACTGGGGAAGAACAGATGTTTGTTTGTTTTTATTGTTTATTTTATAAACTACACACAGAGTCTGAAGTCAGCCAGGTAGCCTTCGAACTGCTCTTGCTCTGCAATTTCATAGTAGATGAATGCTGCTTCAGTCAACTTCTGGCTTAGTTTATGAATTAAGCATTTGACTTACAAGCACATCTAGATGCCCTTTTGGTAGCTCATTAACCTCTCAATACATTCCTCTATACTTTTCTCTTTATTGTTCCTCAAAACTCAGCTTAACTCATTGAAAACAGCTGCACATTTGAGCCAAAACCCATTTCAGTTGCGCTGCCTAGACCATCGCACTGTCTTCCACTATAACTCAGCATGCATCACACCTCCCAAGTGTAGTAAGTGAAATGCATCTTTGTTTCTGTGAAGCCCAGGTGCGATGACTGACTAAATTTTTTTTCCATTCTAGAAATTGAGGGTTTTTGACATTGTTTTCAATTTTGTTTAGTTTTTTGCTGCAAATGAACAGTGTCCCTTTACTGAAACTTACTTGAATCACTTAGACCAACCTCCATTACATTAGGATTAGTGACTGTTTTTGTGTATTTTTTAATCATTTACAATCCTTTGTTAAGAAGTTTTTCAAATCGATTTTTCGCTATAGTACAAAAAGTGTCGTAATTGTTGTTTTGTGTCAAAAGGAGAACTGTCGTGAATTCTTCCTTCCCTTGATAATCGATTGAACTTTCCTTCATGTATTTGGTTTGATTTGTTTATATTCAAAGTGTCAAAAGATTTTTTATTCAAAAATTGAAAAGTTTCGTTGAGTCTTCCTTTCTCTTTTGAAGAAGAAATTGTCGAAAATGTCATTTTGAGTAAAATATTTCAGATCTTTGCTGCATTTAGCTTTCCTTTTTCACATTTTTCACATTAAGGAGAATGAAAAAAAATACATGCATTTTCATTTAGCATTTTTTATTTTTGTTTTGTGTGTGAAAAGATGATTTAGGGAAATGCACTATTGTGTGCTCTTTGCTCTTTGGTTAAAAGCACTGTTATTTTCTTTCCCTAGTAGCTAGGATTTTCATTACTCAAAATAAACAAAGATTGTTTATCATTGTATATTGCATTTTTGGAATTTAAAATCATCATCTCGCGATGAACCATTTAAAGGAAAACTCTAAACGAGATCAACTTTAAAATAAATTTCAATGAACGTAACAATGCTTTGGAACTTAACGCAACATATCTAGAGGTCTAGGCTAGATACATGTTCCGGTGTCATTAAAACTAGTGGCTATCATCTTCATTGAAGGTTGGGTGATTCCTCCTCCTTGATACGACAAGTGCTAGCACAGACTCGTGCTCCCCATACCATCGTGTATATATTGGGAGACCACAATGGTCTTAAATCCTTTATCCATAGGAAACCGAGTTTGTCACCTTATCAATCGCAATGCACTAAACCTATATAATCTCACAAAGAGGAAAGGGTGAAATATATAGTATCCATATTATAGTGTGAAAGTTCTACTATATTGTGAGAAGGAGACCTTGCTACAAGATTGATAAAAGGATCTCATTTGTTAATGGGATACATTTTGTATCTATTTTTTGATTAATTGAAGTGAATGTTCCTTCCTATAGAATTTGAATTTTTAATGTATTATTCATGTTTATGTTCATTTTTTTAAGTTGACGGTCCTCTACAAAAGGCCATTTGTGCTTCTTATTTGGTGGTTTTTGTGTGCATGTTCTAGATCTATTGTAGAGGACATGACCTCCTATTCTATTTAGGGCGACAATCTCTCCATCTGACTCAACATTTGTAACAAATCTGATTGGTTTGTTGTTGTTATGCTATTGACCTGTGAGAAGATACCAGAATACCAAATATGTGAAGAAATATACCCATAACATAGAACAATAAGAAATAACAACATGTATTTTAGTATTCAGAAAGGAAAGCAATGTTCACTTGCCTCTTCGAGGGGGCAGCCTCCAATAGAGTTGGGCTCAATTACATAATAAGACATGAAACTTCTCGAGAGGAGTCTCGATCCTTTATATAGGATTCATATTTGCAATATCATGAGTCGGTACCACAGTTCTTATTAATACCATTTATCTAATACCATGGCTCATTTGCAACTAACTGTGGTCCCTTCCTTAAATGCGGGTCAACCACTTACAATTATTAATATGGGATTTATTGACTCTTTACTTAACTATAACTATGACTCGGCCTTATTACATAAATAAAGGGGTTAGGGTTGGACCCTAACGTGCTCTCCCACATAAAAATAGCCTTGTCCTCAAGGCTGAAGCTACGAAAATGTTGAAGAATAGTGTCTGGTTCCCATGTCGCATCTTCTGGAGAGGTCTCTTTCCACTTGACGAGGACTTCCTTGATCGTGTGATTCCACAGGTGTTGTTCTTGCGTGCCACGAACTTGTTCAGGTTGGAGCCAAATTGAACCTTCCTTGTCCAATTCTGGTAGATTGGTTTGAATTTGGCTATGGTTCCCAACCACTTTCTTGAGGCATGAGACATGGAATACTGGATGGATTTTTGTAGTGGGTAACGAAGCTAGCTTGTAGGCTACTTCTCCGATGTGCTGAAGTACTTGATATGGTCCATAGAATTTTGGAGATAATTTTTGACAACCCTTTCTTTTGAGCGATGTTTGTTTATATGGTTGCAGCCTCAAAAATACCTGATACTCTTCTTTAAATTTGTGTTTCGAATGATCTTGATCTACATGTTGCTTCATGTGGTTTTGAGCTTGATGGAGATTCTCTCTGAGGTGGGCCAGCATGGTTGTGTGGTTCTGTAGGAGTTGATCCACTACTTGTACCTTCGAGCATCCCTGGAGATAAGAAGTAGGTCAAGGGGGGAGTTGACCATAAACTTCTTCATATGGATTCATTTTGGTGGTGGCATGATAGTTAGTGTTGTACCACCATTCAACTAGAGGTAACCATTGTATCCATAGATGTTGCTTTTCTGAAGTGAAACACATAAGGTAGGTCTCTAGACATTTGTTGATTGCTTCAATTTGACCATCAGTTTGGGGATGATAGGAAGTACTGAGTTGTAGTTGGGTACCTTGTAACCTAAAGAGTTCCTACCAAAAGTTACTGGTGAAGATCAGGTCACGGTCAGACACAATGGAAGTGGGCATGCCATGCAATTTGAAGATCTGGTCCATGAAAGCTTGAGCCACCAAAGTTGGTGTAAAAAGGTCAGGTAGGGCACAAAAATGAGCATACTTTGAAAGTCTGTCCACAACCACCATGATGACTGACTTGTTTCCTGACTTCAGGAGACCTGTAATGAAGTCCATAGAAACCTTCGTCCATATTGAGGCCAGGATGGGCAATGGCTGTAATGTGCCTAGGGATTTGATTGTTTCTCCTTTGTGGCACTGACGTACGTCACACTAAGCTACAAAAGTAATAATATCCTTTTTCATGCCTATCCAAAAGAATGAATTTCGAGTGCGAGCATAAGTCTTCTAAAAGCCTGAATGTCCTACAGTGGAAGACGAGTGAAACTCCACTAAACTCCACTCAAAGTCGGCCTATAATTAAGAGGACTAGTCAAACTCCTAGTCAGCCTAAATGGAGGGACAATCCTCTATTTATAGAGGTTGTCCACATCAAAGATAACGCATCAAATGAGCTCTCAAATCTACAAAAGAAAGAGGACTAGAAGAACGAAGAAAGCCAAGGAAAAAGGGTCTACTAAAGTAGCGAGATAGTGAGGAAGAATAACGAAGTCTAAAGGGCTATTTTCCAGGGTATACACGGTCACACGTGTGAGAAAGTAAAGTCAAGTTTGCGGTTATACCAGCAATGAAATCACGGTTGTATATTCTTCATTGTTTGGGCTAAAGCTAGACCTACAAGGCCTCCTACTCCAACGTGGAAGGAAGACACTCAAGAGGAGAAGAGAAGGGCATATAACACTTAGTAATCCTCTCACATGCGAGAAACTAGGGTAGCAGAACAATAACATTGTCATACACTAATATCTCAATAAGGATCTCAGTTGATCAACATTGAAGTCTACTTGTGCAAGGGATATAAGAGGAACACCTCACCTAGAAGACTCACTCAAGAAGGTGTATTTCTAGACAAGATTCATAGTAAGAGAACAAAGTTCGGGAAGGAGGAGGATGAAGTGCCGAAGAAGAAAGTGTTGGAAGAAGTGCTGGGGACTAGGGTGCAAAGAAAAGGAAAGACTTGACTTGTGCTTGGAGGATACTTTTTTCAGGGGTCTAGGGTTTGGGATTGATCAATAGAAGCTTCAATAAGAGAAATTCACTAAAGGGTTTCCCTCTTAAGAGAAGAGACGTTTTGGCCCTAGCAAAGAGCCAATATCTTGTGTTCTTGTTCCTATGTTTATGGTAGCAGTTTGATGAAGAACACACACATGCATTAATAAAAAGAAGAAGAAGATTAAGCTAACAAGAAAAGTAAAAAGATTCCACATATTGTTATCAAGTAACGAAGAATCACACTACACTACTTTGCCCTAGATTCTTCAACATGGTATCAAAATGTAGGTGACACATCAAGGAAAGCAAAACTCAAGAACACTCATCAAGGGGAAGCATCTACAAAGTTGAAGCTTCAAGCCTAGAAGTCTCCATTACTTCAAAAACAAGAAGGGTTACAATCCATCATTCATCAAGGAGGTCTATAAAGCTAGAAGAAGAGCCTTACATAAAGGAACCTACGAAGAAGAGAAAATTGAAGCAAGACCTACATCAAGCTACAAGTCTTGAAGAAAACCTCATCACCAAGCAAGTCCACTTGGAGAAGGCAACTTGAAGAACATCAAGATCTAGGGAAGACAAACCATGAACCCTTCAAGGAGGAAGCAAATCCATTACATCTCAAAGTGTATCAGGTAAGTACATGTCCCCTTCTAAATATCCATCAATGTCTTTTTGCAAGGAAAACATTAATTTGGTAGGAACCAATAACTTTCTTACATGGAAGAAGAGGACTGGTCTACTACTCAAGGAGAATGAACTCCTAGAACATATCAAGGGAATATCCCTATCCTTGCTAAGGAATATACTCAAGCCTTAGCCAAGTACAATAAGGATGAGACGAGAGCTCAAAGAATTCTTATAGAATCAATCAAAGACTCTCTCATTCCCTATATCTCCAAGTTTGAGACATCAAAAGAAATTTATGATAAGCTAGTAGAACTATTTTCAGTATTTACAACCGAAGAAGTAATATCTCTAAGGAATGGATTATACAAGATGAAGATAGCAAAGGAAGGAATAGCTCCCTACTTCTTGAAAATCTTTGAAATGAGAGATCAACTTCAAGAACTTAGGGAAGTCATGTCTGATAGAGAGATGACAAGTGTAGTACTCAATTCTCTACTTGAGGAGTGGGGAAACTTCACATCAAGCATATATGTCAAGAAGGAAACAACCACTCTCAGTGAAATGTGGTCTCTATGCAAAACATAGGAAACCATACTTAAGGCAAAGGAAGATGTGGGATCAAAAAAGAAAGAATTTGCTACCATGGCCAAGGGAAAGGGTAAATTTGGAAAATTTGGTCCACGAAGAACAAACAACAAATACATGTCCAAGATCCAATGCTTTGGATGCCAAGAATATGGACATTACAAAATGAATTGTCCTAAGCTTAAGAAGGACAACAACAACAAAATAAATAAGGAAGAAGATTACATAACTCAAGAGATGAAAGAAGGAAAGAAGCAAAAGAAGGAAGATCCTCCGGGTCCCTATTATGACTAAGTCAAACTCTTTACTTCTAGACTTCTTTCAAAGTTTTGAGTAGTATAGGAGCATGTAGGAATAGAATAAAATTGCATGACTAGAAACATCCTCTAGAATCTAGAAGCATAATGTACATAGAGTTCTAGATACTCATGAAGATGTAGCATTTATGATAAGAACAAAAATGCATGAGTAGAAATATCTTCTAGAATATAGGAGTGTGGTAGATATAGCTCAAGATAGTCATGAAGAAGAAGCATACCTAATATAAGACCTCATCCACGATAAAAGAAAAATTGATCATGATTAAGAATATTAGAAGACCTCCATCATCAGAAGAAAGGAAACATTTGAAAGACAAGGATATTTAAGATCCTATGCTGGAATCTTCAAAAGAAGGTTCATGGACCAAAGAAAATGTCTCATTGGGAATCCCATTCATGGTATTCAAGAAAAGGATGATATGCAGGCAAGCTAAGATGAAGCAAGAAGTGCCACACCAAAGTATGATCAAAGGAGAATCAAGGTGAGGTATGTATGCATCAAATATTAGTCATGTTATCAATTTGTATATTATTGAATCATGGGATAGTTCTATAACATGATCAAGCATGAAAAAATCTCTTTCACCAAGAACATGCTTGAAGGAATGTACCACAATGAAATGAAGGTCAGCCAAAGAATATGCTCACATAAGGAGCATAAGGTTCCTGACTAAGAAGAAAGAAGAAACACTGACATGTCCAGAAAGAAAGCAATGAAATAACGTTCTCATGAGAAGCATTAGATGGTTGACCTATCCATCTAAGAAGAAGCAAATGAAGAAAGAGATTAAGCATGTGAAGAACACCATGATCATCGAAAATCACTATCTAATAAAATGATTTAAATATATCTCTCGAAAGAAGGTAGAACAACTTCGATAAAGGAAGAAAGGACCTGTTGTCACACAGATTGTTGAGGCAATGCAACAATGCTCAGACTGGGGGCTGTCACCCAGAAGTAGGCTAGGCAGGGTAGACCCTATGGGATAAATAAAGACCAACTGGGAATCAACTGGTTTGGGAGACACAATAGGGGAAAACCAGCACTTGGTTGATTTTAGAATTTGATTAGATCTTTAAATGATTATGCCTTATGGAGTTAATGAAAACCAAGTAATTAGTTAACAACTACTGCTTATGAAGTAATTTAATGATTGCTTGAAAATATTTACAAAATATCAAACATGTCACGATCATTATATAATCCAAGCAACAATTAATTTCACTAGATGCAAAGATATAGATGCGCAATGCCTTAGCAATTAAACTTCAAATATCAAAATTCATCACTCAACCATGAAATTCAAATGCTAACCAGCCCACAAAATGATTCACCACTTTTCAATAGCTAATATTTAAATAAACATTTAAGTGCATTTAACTATAGTGAAGTGGAACATAAATACCACAAAGAACACCAAAATGAATTTTCAATTTTTAGTTAATCTTTTAAAAAAAAAATTAATTTCTTTTTTTTTTATAAAAATCTAGGTTTAAAATAAAAACAAACTAAAATCTAAATAAAATAAATTTAATCTAAATGAAAATAAAAAATATAAACTATAAAACAAAATTCTAAATAAAAGCCTAAGGATTAACTTTTTATGCTTTGGGATTTTTTTATTTTTTATATATTTTTTAATGATTTTTATTTTTATTTTTATTAAAGTTTTAAAAAAGAGACAAAAATCTAAGTCTAAATAAAATAGAAAATAAAAAAAAAGTACAACTAAACCTAACTAAAAGAAATCAAAATCCAAATCTAAACCTAACAACTTTATCTAATAAATATATATATATATATATATATATATATATGAAAATTTATAAAATGTAAAACCTAAAAAAGAAACTTTTTTATGTCGTGTATGTATATATATATATATATATATATATATATATATATATATATATATTATATATAATATAATATATATATATATATATATAAATATATATATATATATATATATAGATAGATATAGATATATATATATATATATATATATATATATAATATATATATATATTATTTTTTGTATTTTTATTAAACAAAATGAGAATTTTTTGAAATTTTAATAATCAAAACAAAACTAAAACTAAACCTAACTATATAAAACTCTAAATCTAAATCAAATAAAAAAATCTAACCTAGCCTAAAATCAAAATAATAATCTAAACTAAAATGAACTAACATATATACATTATAATATAAAAAATGAAAATCTAAAGCTTATCTAAATCCTAGACTAAATGAAATGAAAGTAGATAAAAAAAAGGAAATACCTACGCTAACCTACCAACATGCATATAAAGAAAATCGATTTTTTTTTGCTGTTGTGTTTTGCAGGTTTGATAGCTCGACGATGGTAAGGGAATTGACGAATGAGCAAGGGAAGACCGTGGGAGGAGCTGTGATTGTGGAATGGTAGCTCGACGAATTTAAAGTAGTGAGAGATGGAAATATGTGTGGACAAGCAGAGGAGATTAGGCAGCTGCGTGGAGAGATAGCTGAGGTAGCAATGGACTGTGGCAATGGGGACTGTGTGAGGTAACACGCAGGGATGGTAGGTCGATGGATGGGTGGTAGCACCCAGTGAATAGTAGTGATATGAAGTGAAGGAGATGGCTATGAGAGGGAAGAGAGATACGCAAGGAGAAGGAGTAGAATGAAGAACGCAGGGTACCGGGAGCAAGGAGAAATGTTGGAGAAGTTTGCATGGAGGGAGAAAGGGACTATGTGTGGAGGAGAATATGCAGGTGGCTAGCATGGATAGAGTTTGGAGTCAGCATGGGTATGCAGGTGAAGGGATGCAGATTATGGCAATCGTGAGGATTGAAACTGCATGGAGCTGGACAACACTACATGAGGGGTAAAGAAAAAAGTGAATGAGGGAGTCGTGGTATAGATGCATGCAGTATGGGTATGCAGCAAGGAGAGAAGGAGACTACATAGATGGATGGCAGTGTAAAGATTTTGATGCGCTAATTGGATCGCAGAGCTATAGCTTGAAGGACACATGGAGGGGTTTGCAGATCTCGACAACATAATTTTTTTTTTTTAGATTTTATGTCTAAAAATAAAAATCGACTTTGGGCAGCAGAGAAACTAAAACCATAGTCTAGAAACTTAATTAAAATTTTGAACCCTTCCTGCTTTAGATTGCCTAATGGAAACCCTTATCAAATTGCTTGATGCAAAACCCTTAAAATTTTTCATAATCTGTACCTGTAATGATAAAAGAAAAATGCCCATAAACGAAATAATAATGAAACCTTAAAAAACCCTAGCTAAATATTACAACATTCATAGGTTGCAAGCTCTTAAATACCCATATTTGTCACTATGCCACAAAAATATTTTTTAAGATTTGGAATATAAGATGACGTGCTTCAGAAAACCCTTCATGCATTCACCAGAAAATTTCAAATGATAAGCTCGGAATCAAAATTGGCTGGGCTATTCAGAAAATGCAATTCGGGAGTTGGCTGGCTCAGCCGAGAACTTCCTCGAATGACTGTAATCTAAAAAAAAAAGGATTTCCTGCACAGTTTAATTCAACCATTAACAAAGAGGGAGAAAACGATACTAAAATCCATATCTAATGGAGATACCTACCATCATATTCAGAAATTTGAATACCATTCAAACCCTAGCAACTAAACAATATACCTTTGTTTAAAATCACTCTCCATCAAGCTATCATCAACAAAGGCATCCCCTTGAAGCCAAAACAGCAGCAAAGGCATCCCCTTGAAGCCAAAACAACTCGGATACCAAATGTAGGTTTTAACCCTGTACAGAAATTATCTGCATACGAATTCTAAAACAAAGAAAATAAATAATGCGAGAGCATAATACATAAAACACATATGCACAAAGATTTTCCCCTGGATCCCAAAACCGAGACTACCAGCTTGATTTTTCATTATGTTCCTTTCAATGTTACAATACATATTTATACATGTCGAAGCATCCAATACCATGGACCGAAAACCATAGGTAGGTTCGCCCAACCTAATATAGGGTCCAAAAAAAATTTTCTTGGGGCGTTGCCCCAGACCCCGCAGAGGAGGGCTACCCGCCGCCCTCAAACCACTTGTGACCCCCCTGCTGCACAATCGGCACAACGATGGGGGGGCTTCGCCCCCCCTCTAACCCCCCGATTCACTACGTGTGGAAAGAATATAACACAACCCAACAGGGAGTTGGCTGGTTCAGCCGAGAACTTCCTCGAATGACTGTAATCTAAAAAAAAAGGATTTCTTGCACAGCTTAATTCAAACATTAAAAAAGAGGGAGAAAACGATACTAAAATCCATATCTAATGGAGATACCTACCATCATATTCAGAAATTTGAATACCGTTCAAACCCTACCGGCTAAACAAGATACCAGTGTTTAAAATCACTCTTCATCAAGCTATCATCAATGGCTCAAAATAAATTTATGCAGAAAAATAAAACATCTTACAGCATTTCCAGAAGAGTAGCACCAACAAGATTTCAACCCCAAAGTCTTTCTTTATTGCACAAAAAAAATGACTACAAGAGAGCTTTCTTTACCACAAGACTCACAGATCGAATGATATCAAATGACCCGTGACACCGTATTTAAAGGAAAATTTCCTAATGGCTAGTTCGAGTGATCCATGTCAGAGTGATCTCAACTGTCGTTAAGGATCAAAATCTCTTTTAATCACATCCGTCGAAATTTCAAATGCATTTTAATATATTAAAAATTAAAATCTTGCATTTATTTCGTCAAAAATTTAACTTATTATTATTTTATTTTTAAAATTTGTATTATTCTTTATTAGATTTGATTTGATTTTTATTTTTTTATTTCTTATTAGTTTTTTATTAAATATTTTATTATATTTTTATGACCCTCGAACTTAGCCTTTGGAAAAATCACCTAGGACCTAGGACTTATGAGAGGATAAAACATTTTCTAACCCTCAAGTCACTTTACATCATGACCTTTAAAATTTTACATCTCAAGGGGGAAAACCCATTTGACGTAGACCCTCATAGACTACCCAATTCTGCGACACAAATATAATCTACCAGATCAAGTAATTTGTAATAACCTAACCAAATAGTTAGGATTATTTCCAAATTACTTTTCATAAACTCGACCTAGCGCACTAGGATTCCCCTAAGATTCTAATGACAAAATCCATTCCGGCTTTGGGGTTAGACTAAAGGAAAACTCTGTCGATCATTGATCAGTGAGACAAAAAACCTTTCGGAACGTAGATCATCACTAGAAAATTAGGTTTGTGTAGGTAATTTACATACATGACTCAAACCTACCAAGATTATTTACAATTTACACATGCAAACTGGGTTTACAACATAACATGATAGGGTTGATGATAACAGTCGAATGTCACTGGCACATCGATCAAAAACTATCCCTTTTGAGAAAAAAGGGGGTGTACTACTATGGGTAGTTGACACGTAGTGGTCAACAGGACTCTTGACACCTATGAAGGCCTTGGAGATATAAAAGGTGTAGCTAACTGATTCTACTCTATAAATATGTCGTGATGAAGAAGCCATCCAAAAAAAGGAAAGGCAATGTTGAAGCAATATCAGGATGAAGTCATAACGGGCTACTAGATCAGAACATGTAAACATGAAATTACAATGAAGCATCCATGAGAAGAATATTCCGAAGCATGGACAAGATGACAAAGGAGTAGCCAAGATGACAAGAAAAACTGATATATAACATGAAAGCCACTTTCCTCGAAGGAAGCAAATATTTCAAAGCATGGACAAGATGACAAAGGAGTAATGAAGATGACAAGAAAATCTGATATATAACATGAAAGCCACTTTCCTCGAAGGAAGAAATGACATGAAAAACCAAAGAGGAAAGTGATCGATGGATGGTGCCCTACCTAGAAGAAGTTCAAACAAATACTTCATGACATCAAGAAAGGAAGGAAATCAAGCAACTGAAGGACCCATGAAGAAGAATTTGCTAATGAAGGAAAGAGTCCCCAGTTAAGAGGGAGCTCTAATAGGTCCCTAATCAAAAGGGAGTTTTGGATCACCCCTAATTACAAATGAGTGATAATTGTGTTTTCATTTCATGGGTCATGTACTAGACCAGGACTAACAACTATAAGTCTAGATGAAGGCCATGAATTGAAATGTAGACACAAGATAGACACAACATTCTTGTCTTCACTTGGGAAGAAAGACTAGGAGGATTGGGTAATCATCTGGCATCCGATATTCTTTGAGGATGTGTAGGGCATCCAATACTAGAGTAGGCAAGAGGACTGATATTCTTTGGGGCTGGGAACCTAAGATAAGAATATTCCTAGAAGGTCATATCGAAGAACACCTGGGCGGTTATGTACCTTGAGAGACAATGATGAAGGTGTCTATAAATCATTGGTCTTGCTAGCATTATAGCTCATGGTATCATAAAGAGATAGAGTTGTTAGTTAAGGCCTTGCATTATGACAATGTCGATGGATATGATGCTATAACATATGGATTTCTAACTAGTTTCTCTTATGTGAATTCTTCAAGATTGATAAAATCCAAACACCTTGTAATGTTGTATGAATACCTCCCTAGTTAAGAGGGAGTGTTGAAGGAAGTGTAACTAGGTTCGGTCTTCATAAATATACTTTTGATATTTGTACTTATTCAAGAAAAGATATATTATTATAATATATGATAATGAGTTTCTTGCTCATTGAAGTAGGTTTAGCACATGTCAAAGTGCTATAGGTGAGTCAAATAGTCAAGAGAAAATATTGAAGGCCCTAAGGGCATGTTACACCATGTATAAACCTCAAGCAAAGTCACATCTACTCCTATGCAATGGCACCTTCAAGAAGCTCCTTCAAGCATGCTACACCACCATGGAAACTATCCAAATTATGCTCGACAAAATAACCACCAAACTGCACTCAAAGTCGGCCTACAATTAAGAGGACTAGTCAGCCTCCTAGTTGGCCTAAATGAAGGGATAATCCTCTATTTATAGAGGTTGTCCACTCTAAAGACAATGCATCAATTGAGCTTAAATCCACAACAGAAAGAGGACTAAAAGAACAAATAAAGCCAAGGAAAAGGGTCTACTAAGGCAGTGGGATAAGGAGGAAGAACAATGAAGTCCAAAGGACTATTTTCTAGGGTATACACAGTCACATGTGCGGGAAAGTGAAGGAAAATCTATGGATATACTAGTAGTGACATCACAATTGTATATTCTACATTGTTTGGGCTAAAACTAGGCCTACAAGTCCTCCTACTCCAGCGTGGAAGGAAGAAACTCAAGCAAAGGAGAGAAGAGCATATGACACTTAGGAATCCTCTCACATGCGAGAAACTAGGGCAACAGAAAAACAACACTGTCATACACTCATATCTCAATAAGGATCTCAATTGTTCAATGTTGAAGTCTACTTATGCAAGTGATATAAGAGGAATACCTCACCTAGAACACTCACTCAAGAAGTTCTATTCTAGACAAGATTCACAGTAAGAGAACGAAGTGCTGAAAGAAGGAGGATGAAGTGTTGGAGAACAAAGCGCCAAAAGAAGCATCGGGGAATAGGGTGCAGAAAGAAGGAAAGACTTGACTTGTGCTTGGAGGATACTCTTATCAGTGGTATGGGGTTTGACATTGATCAATAGAAGCTTCAATATGAGAAATTCACTAGAAGGGTTTCCCTCTAAAAATAAGAGAGGTTTTGGCCCTAGCAGAGAGTCAATATCTTATGTTCTTGTTCCTATGTGTTTGGTAGCAGTTTTATGAAGTACACACACATGCATTAATAATAATAAGAAGAAGATTAACCTAACAAGAAAAGTAAAAAGTCTCCACAAATTGTTATCAAGTAACGAAGAATCACACTACACTACTTTTCCCTATATTCTTCAACAAATGGGACCCAAGATGGAGGCGTACATGGCATAATGACATGGACAGGAATGAAGGTGTGACATGTGGCAAGCGGAGGAGGCTTTTTTGGAATGGCCAAGCCTAATTTTGAGTGAAACGTGGTATCCTCGAAGAGGACTGTTATCACTTGCTGCCTCCACCTACCTATAAGTAATTTAGAAAAAACCCTCAACCCCATAATCTGTGGTTGGTGGCAGGGAACTAAGAGAAGGGGCTATCACACAAAATCCCTATTCTCTCCATTTAAGTTATCTCCTAGGATATGAGGGGCGGTCCCTAAATGGAAAACTAAGAAATGTGAGGTTCTATGAGAGATTTTGAAATTAAAATGGATTAATTTTAAGAATTATGAGCAAAATATGATATGAGTGAAAAAATAATTAACATGATAAAACCATAAAACTAGTGCTTTAAGATAAATTTCTCAACAAAATAAGAGATACATTTGCTCAAAGTAAAGATAGAATGCTTCCAATAATGAAAGCAAAGTAACCCTAAAATGCAAACAAAACATGTTAGTACAAGATATTTGTAACATATAAAATCAACTCATGAATCAAAACCTATCTTGCCAAAACTCAACAATTACAAAATTTACTTTAAAAAAGAAAATGTAAAATAGTAGATGCTAAATCAAGATGTCAATATGGAATTAGACTTGAGAAATGAAAGCAATTATTACCAATTTTAAGAATCACAATATTTTATTTGAAATGTTTCTTGAAAATAAACTTTGCAATAGAACAATTCAAAACATCAAAAGACAAGTAAAGTAAGTGTTATGGAAAGTGTTATTGGTTTATTTTATTAGTTAGTTCTAAAGCAAGATTGCAATTGAAATCTGATGTCCTAGGCCTCACCCTTACCCAATGATATAAATCTTACATTGATGAGTCAATATAGGAGTATAGGATCCTTAAGATGTATACTTCAACCAAATTATGTTGGAGGTAAAATTTTAATGAGGCTTGGGGCATTCCTATACTAAAATTTCTAGATGAGAGTGCCAATTGTGTTAATTCCGCAATTAAAATATACTTACATGCAATTCACAAAAGAAAAATGAAATAGCTTGTAAAACTTTCAGAATTTAGTATGTAAATGAACTGATATGTGCTTGCATGGAAAATAAGCAAATGAAGTAGATTGATTTAAAGCTACAATTGTTCCAATAGAATTGTCTCAAAAGTTAACAATATGTATAATAAAAAAAAGTGAAGCATATACTTGAAGGAATGATCAAAACTTGTCACAATGTTGAATGTTTTCACATAAGATCAAATTTACTCAAAATTTGCAAGTTGAAGCTTATGCATGTGAGATATTTAAATTAGAAAAGATTCATGTGGCTTAGAATGAGTTAATTCTTAAAGATGAAGTTAAGTGTTTAGAAGTTAAGAAAATTAAGTAAAAAATCAATCAAACTAGAATAATTCCCTCCTCAAATGAAAAATGGGGATTCCATGGGAAAAAATCCCAAGCTCCCTCAAAACATAATTTTTATTTTATTAGTGCTTGAGATGGATTAAAATGTTTCTAAAGGGTTGCCCACAATATGAGAAAGATCTCTACAAAGTGCAGAAATTTAACAAGGTTAGATTCTCTTTCAAGAATATGCAACAACAAGCTACAAGGCTCAAAATATCCTTCAAAAGATAGTTGCAAAGCTCAATAAGGCCCACGGCCTAAATAAACTTGCAGCTTTCCCTAAAATTCTCACGACCTCCCTTGAGTGCTCACGGTTTCCCTTAAACATCGATCCTTGAAATGGGTGAAGGGGTCCTGCATGCACTCAAGTAAGTAGTTTGCTAATGTTTCTTCGTGAATCTCTTTATTGTTCAATGCTTCAAACTTATGGGCTACGAAATGAAAATCAATAATTAGTTCAAAATAAATCAAAACAAACAAGCTAGAATACAAATTTAATGTACAAAAATACTAGCTCAAATATTGGAAGTAAACCCCCATGCTTGCTTAGTTTTGATGATAGGTCTTGAATAACAAACATGACTTTGAAAAAGCTAGAATTAAATAAGTTTTTAAATGATGATAAACTAACTATAGAGTAAAGAAACTCCCTCTTTCTTTGTTGGATGGAAGACTTTGGAGTGGAAGATGGCAGTCTTAGATCACTATGGCTTCAAGAGTTTGTTGATCTCGTGAAGATTTTCCCTATTTCTAGATGAATTCCTTCATACAAAATGAAAATATTTGCTACACACTTGAAAGAGATATTAGTCCATACATGGATTATAGCAATATAATAAAATGGATAACCAAACATTCCTCCGAAAATGACTTCGAAAGTCTATTCGTAGAATACTACTCTAAGTCAATGGTATGCAAGATAGCTTGCACACACCAATCTAAATAAGATGACAAAATACAATCTAATATTCATTAATTATGAAAAATGAAATGAACATAAAAGCAATATCATGAAAAAAAGTCACCTCATAACGCCAAGATAACGTAAGCCATGTATCCCCAAAGTCTTGATTATATTAAAAATATGTGAGTACAAATAGACAAAGTCTCCTCAAGCGTAATAGCTCATAACATGATACAATATGAGGGCCCATAGCCTCATTATATAGAGATTTGAGAGCAATTCCCAGGGAAGAATGCATGTGAGGATTGAACTTGGAGCAAATCCCAAGGTAAGATAAGTCAAGTTCGATGTGAAGAAGATAGAGACACCAAAGCAAAATCGAATTCCATATGTGCACCTCAAGGGAAATTGAATTGCATATATGGAATAGTAAACTCATCCATAAGTGAATCCAAGTACCATGATAATTCTAGTCCACCAAATCCAAACTCGCACTGACAACCTCAAATGATCCCAAGGTGGCTTTGCGTAGATCCCAAGAACTATGTGATGTCCTCGAAGAGAAACTCATCGTCCTGCAAAGTGAAGTGCTAATTGTAGAAGCACTCAAGCTAACAGTGAGAGAAGTCCCCATGAAATCCTTAGTCCAAATATTCCATCAAATATTCCTTCAGTGCATGAGCTCCTCTAATTAATTCGATTTTCCACATGTGCAACTACTACTTTATCTCTGGGAAATTCGACTTTATGAAATAATGGTGTATTTGTGATGCAATGTGCTCAGTCATTCTCAACATTTCCCTTGACTCAATTTTTTGACTTAGGATAATATTCAAGTCATTTCCACATCATTCTATCACATGGAATTATTTATCTCTTTATTTTATTTAATTCTAGCGTAATTAAATGCCACAATTTCCACTTCACTTAGGAAATGTGGGTTTTGAGAGTCCAAAACACATTATTAACCCCTCAAAGTGTATCATAGTAGAAAGTTGAGGGTGAGAGGTGTAATTTTTATTACCCATACCCCTTAAAACTTCTCTAGACAACACTTACTACATTACATATACAATATTTATTGCGATTTTTGACCTGCGGGAAATCTAAAAAATTTAAAAATTACTACCTAGACCTAACCAAATTCCACGAAATATTTTGTGTGATGGTAATATATATCAACTCGAGACACTAAGATATGTTAGGGCCTCAAACTTTGAACCGTCACCCCAAATTTGGAGGAAAAGAGAGTGAAAAAACCTAGAAGGGACAATTAACCATGTAAAACAAACACTCCAAGGTGTACTCGTTTGATGATCGAGTCCCAACATCTTAGGCCTCTTACAAACTCAAAACTCATCATTACTAGTATCACTTATTACAATTCCCCACAGGATGTCGAATTTGAGTACAAGAAAAATGATAAGAAAGAGAAGTGGAATTTAAAAACTCCATTGGCTGATGATAGTTGATGGTACAAATGTCCTTTAGATCATCCTTGGGCATGGAGTCTTCATATAATCATTAGGTGCGACTCTAATGGTCAAAATTTGGCTCCATATGGGGATTCATGCTAGATATGAAGTGATAGTGTGCAAGAACCTGGAATCCGCATCCACCAACAAAAGAGATATATCAACAGTATCCATTCAAAACATCATAAAAAAAAATTAATTACAAAAATGGAAATTTACTCTAGGAGCATAAATAGCAATCTATTCATGAAATAAAACTACTTAAACAAAATTTACAAGGGATAAGGTTAGAAATATAATACAAAAGGATGCCCCATGGCATAAAATGTCTTCAGTGAAATCCATTTTGAGAACCTACCTACTCACAATGAAATCCATAGGTTCTTTCTTTGATGTGCCTTGTCCAATTCTGAATACCTTGGGACTATGACTTGCCCCAATGCTAATGTGTTTGTGACCATCAGATATACCAAACCTCTTCCTTTTCCTTTTTCGACTATTGATGCATTGAGGCTTGATCCTTGATGAGCCCCAATTTTGGTACAATTTGGGCTCATTTTGGCCTACTTTACTTGCTCAAACCATTCATCTTTATTTGCTTATGCATGCATTTCTTAGTTATTTCATGTTTTTTGTAGGAGGAAGGTTAGACACTTTATCCACGTGACTAATGCATTGTGATTCTAGGTTTTGGCATTAAAAAAGGGGAACAAGAGACAACGCAAAAGGAATAAGGAGACAATAAGGTGGCACTGCTGATTTTGTGGAGAGATGTCCACGGTATTGGGACATTCCTCGTGATTCCCACCGAGAACTCCAAGCTCCAATCAATCTCCCCTCTGAGCCTCAGAAGTAGCCAGCTGTCCTACAGGAACAGCAGTCACCAACTGTTCTACCAGAACAGCAGTTTTGACTGCCTCACAAATCCGCAGTTAAACTTCAGTTGGACAGCCGAGCTCCTAGAATCAAGGCTACTTGGCGGATCATCACTTTTTTGTATAAATATGGAGGCCTTAGCCTTAGATATGTTGTTGAATCTCTTGGGTTATCATATAATTTTGGAAGCAGTCAAGTTTTGTTTTCTTTTGCTGTAAGCCAGTTTGGCATGACGTTGAATTATGAATAAAGAGGACAGTTTGTGATCGATTCCTAAGTTTTATTAGGAGACTATAGCTCTCAGGTTAGGGCCCAAACTGAAAGCCATAGATCCCCTCTGTTGTAGTATTGTTTCTATTTCTTTTCCAGCATTTTAAGTTTCAGTTGCACATGCAATTTGAATGGCAGTCTTGTAATTCGATTTTCTTATGAGTTAGATAGATTTTGCTTATGGTACAATTACTTCCACTTGCTTAGTGTAGCAAAGGATACATAACATCCATTGGAGCTCCAGCAAAAAAACGGTTGTTAAGGCTCACTGCCATCTCGTTTGAAGATTGGGGTGCAGTCCATAGCAGACCACAAAAAACACGCATGAATTTGGTTGATACAGTTATGATTTGGACTTAGATGCTTCCTTTTCATTTACACGAACCACACATCTCTTCATCACAGTCCCATACGTATTTCTCTTTGCGTTTTGGATCACTGTTCAATAAAATCACGGTACACTTAGTGTAGGTTGATGCATTTCCGGTTTGATAAACAGTTTTAGTCATTTGTTTCATTTACACTCTTCTCCATCTCGTTTCATTGCCATCCTTTCTGTTTTGACCTTGCATGCAACCACGTTTCTTTGACTTACACTGCGTTCTGCCCTTTCCTAAACATCTCCTATTTCTCGCGTAGCTTGATTCCTTGACCTTTCACATACATCACTCCAACACACTCCCTACACCTATTTCCCATCTCATCCTTCCACTCCTGAGCCATCACCAGCCTGATCCCTATCTCTCACATCCCTTCCTACCCATCCATCACCTTTCCCTCACCTCAATCCTTCACGGTAGACCATCTTGTAGCAGTTCAGAGACATCCTGTAGAAAACCCTGAGTTTCCTGTAGAATCCCCTGTAGACATAGGAGGTCATTCACGCGGTTGCTGAGCTTCTGAACATGGAAAACCTCTGTGGATGAATGCCAAGGTTCCATAGGGACCTCACCTAGCCTCCCCAACCTGTCCCATGCTTTCCTTCCTTCTCCATCCAATCTGCACAACCAAACCCTAATAAGTACAAAATCACAATCACTCCACCTACTTAATGAAAAAGTATAAAAACATATCTTTTATAATGTCAGTAGTTTAGATCCATGCATTTCCACTTGTTAGACGTAGTAGCAGCATTGGTAGAAGTATTACTCATCCTCATTGCTTTATAGAGATTAGACTAGTCAAATTAGGGTTTCCTA